>CAAKHB010002654.1:38602-66496 GCA_901007665.1 Aeoliscus strigatus
GGGTAATACCTTCATGTTGTTCCTGGTTCCCAGCTTCTTCAGCAGGCTCTCGGCCTTCTGTAGGATCTCATCGGTCACGTTCTCCTGAGGACGATGGGGGAAAACAACAAAACTTGGAATCGTGGGGGGTTTAATTGGATACACTTGGAAAACCACCGCTGCTCTTTGAAATGCAAAAGATGAGACACAGAAAATGTGTCCCCTGTTAGTTTGGTTTCTCAATCAAAACCGTGAGCGGAGAACATGAAACATGAGACTCACGGGCAACATAGATATTAATTAGCAAAGTGAATCAGAGCAGAATGACTGGATTGTTTGTCTCTGTCATACAAAGTCAAAGCAACAGCAGCAAAATAACAAGATCTGCACCACTCGTCCACAGGAAACGAGCCCTGGGATGAGATGACAGACATGTGACGACGATACCACGCGGTTTGAAGCGGCACATTACGTCTGTGATATAAATGCAAATGGACCTCCTGTTGGACCCTCCCTGCGCGATGTGGCTACAGCGGGGCGGTGGAGGGAAAAAGGACGGGACATGCAGCGAGGAGCAGGTTGACGGGAGGAAGAGAGAGTGGCTGACGAGTCGAGAGGAAGGTGGCTGGGGGTTGGAGAAGGCATGAAAAATCAAGGAGGACATTGAAAGAATGCAAATGTGTGGCCAGGTGGTGTGTGGGGAGGGTTTTAAATATATACTGAGCCCATAGACAGTCGGCCAAGGACAAAGGATCGAACAGGATCATGTTGAGTCTCTTCTTACTGGTTCTACAGACGCATTCTGTCCTCTCAAATAAAAGTTTTTGTTTGTTGCCCTGACACTCATCCAGTGTCTTTATACTTCACTGGAGCATGATTGCATCTGCTTCAGTATGACTGTATGTGAAACAGGCCCCCATTCCTGTACCAAGCTGAACGCCACAATGATTCCTCTCAACATCGTCATATTTGTTTTACTAGCTCAAACATACAAAGATGACGACATGGGGCCATAAGTAAAGTCCTACAGGTTTCAGGTTTGTCATGAGCAGCTCTGAACGAGGGCGGATTCGAGTCCTTCTGCCTCAAACCAGCTGGGGGGGAAACAAAGAATGTGGCAGAGAAACGAGTAGAAGTGCTTTATGAACTTGATGAATTGTTACATACTGTAACTATTTGACAGGTTAGAAAACTTTTTTTTTCTGGGAGCAGCAGTGAAGTTAATAACACCCACATGACGCCTGGTGCAATTTGCAGTAGATCCATCCATTAATTATACTATCGCCGGCACAGAGAGATTTGTGCTCGTGTTCCAGACGTTTCTGTCACATACTGAGACACACGTCCCTGAACTATTCTTACTGGACACAGGAAACACAATCAACGGAAAGTGTTCAAGCCTTACGTCCAGACTGCAGACTGGGAGTACTAGCTACTTCATCTGCGTCGAGCAGCAGGTAGCCAGAAATCTCCCAAAGGACGCCTGAGGGCAATAGAAATGCATGCATGCAGTATTATTATTATTATTAGTAGTAGTAGTAGTATAATTATATAATACGTAATGATATTGTTAGTTGTATTTTGTATTGTATGCAGAGACCCAAATTGCTCCATTTATCCAAAGCATTGTGCAGAAAATCACAGCTTGTTGCCATGGACACTCACCAAAACGCATTTGAAGAATCCAAACCTGTTCTCTCTTTGCTGTATTTTTCCTTCCTGCACAATCATTCAAACATTCAGCGGGGTCCAAAAAGCCCCGAGCATAATGAAAAAGCCTCACCTGTGTCCAGGATACAAAGCAAACTGTGCACGGAATGCAGCGCTCCAATTATAGAGCGGTATAGTCAAAAGGCCACGGGAAAAACTGCAGCCTTGACACGAGAAAAGCAGCTTTGGAAAAGCTTTTGAGTGACAATAAGAAGAATTCTACAAGTGCTTCAGGAGGCAGGAGCACAGGTCTGCATGGACAGACGGCAAAACCCCTCTATCATGATTATACATGGGAACATTTGAAAAGGTGAAACATTCCAGACGATAATCACAAATCCTTGCTGGGCTTTCCAAATGGTTGCAACACAGTGCTTTATAAAATGTGTCACAAATAAAGGTCACATATGAATACTGCATTTGGAATAAATAATACATTTATAATATCATAATTGTTTGATTATTATTATTATTATTATTATTATTATTATTATTATTATCTGTCTATCGAGCAATTAAATGTAAAATCATTTCTACCAATTAAGTCAATATGATGGCAGAATTAACAGCTGCAGACATGAGTGTAGAAACTCAACACCCAGAACACACACAAGTGCATTCACACTGAATGAGTATGTAGAAATGTAGCAATGTATGCACACTCAAACAGACACAACAGACTTTAAAAAAATAGTCGAAGAAAAATGTTGAAATTCTGTACGTCATTTCCGGTCAGTGTTGATTTGAGACAGTTCTACCCTGTCAAAAGTTTACACACTTCCTCAGTAAACATATAGTGTGCATATTGTACACATAAGCAACACACACATCCCTTAAAAACATCAGACAAAGCAGACCACAGTTTTCAGTCATTGTCTGTCTGAGCAAGAGACTCTGAGTGTTGGAGAGTGATGGAAAGGAACTTTTCTACCGGTGCAGGTTTTTATTTCACAACATTAAAGGGTCTTAAAACGATGCTAATGTTGTTTATTGGACACATTTCAGCAAGAAATCCAGCAGTGAATGTCGCTGAAAATACTCAGAGGGTCTGGGAACGTTTCAACACAATATAAAACCTCCTCACTCGTGTAAATTTGAATAAGCTGTAGTATCTAAAAGATGTGACCAGGAATACATCACATACCTGCAATGAACTGAATATGTCTTTCAGCTCGCTGAACGTAGCGTTGACTGCAGACTCGCTCAGGCGGACTTGGGAGTTGACTGCTCCGACGGAGATCCCTCCGTACCTGGAGCGGCGGGGGAGAGGGGAGGTAATGGAGGTAAGAGAGTCAAGCAGACAATGAGTGCAAGGCAAAAAAACACACTTTGCTGAAGGTTTTCATGGTGTAAAACGAGGGAACAAAGAAAAGCTCAGCAGGATTCATCGGGCAAAGTGACCTGGACGCGGAAGAACCAACACAACAGGTCGTAACTGTCCCTTTATGTCATGAGACTAAAATAAAAACACATCAAATGATACGTCCAGATCCCTCAGCGCACCATTACAACAACAATTTCCCTCATGACAGTCCAACAGATTTATTCTCCCGGCGATCACGTCCTGTAAATACCTCGTTTTTCCTGAGTGCTCAAAAGTCTTGACCAGCACGTCTGTCATGTTCCGACGCGTTAGATTCAGCAGCGTGTCTGTCGTGTTCTGGATCCTCTGAGGGAAGAAGTGAAATGAAACTTTTTAACACGAGAGTGATGATGTTTTTACAACTCTGTCTCAGTGTTTTTTAATGTTTTCGTCGATGGAAACAGTTTTTTTTGTCATTTTGGGAAACTCACTAAACTTGTATTCGACCTGTGGTGACACCCAAAGATGTCCAAAATGAAATTGAGCCGGTGTTTTTACCTGAGCAGGTAGTTGGTGACAGCGACTGTCTCATCTGATAGTGACCATCAACCTTTTTAAGTATTAATATTTTAAAAAAGTTGCTGAGGCTTAGGTGCAAACATGGCTCTGAGCGCCTCACGATGTCTTTATGAGGCCAACGGCTTTGCAGCTCCAGGTTGGACAATTTCATTTTCAAATCCCCGTAAAGCGGTTGTGGTCGATGCCTTTTCGTGTATTTGGATAAGACGCCCGCACATTTTGAGAGGAGAACGGACAGAGGAGGTTACGAGCTGCTCTGAAATCAGCGACCCGACGGAGAGAGAACGGGCTTTGCAGGTGACGTGTGTTACACAGCGGTGCAGAATACACTCTCCCAACTCGTATCATAACAGTCAATTAAGCACTGCGATGGGAAGTCTGCCTGAAAGCTGCACCCTGCGTGCACACACGCAAGCTTTACACGCACACCCACGTGCACAGACGCACACACTCGCACACAAGAAATCTAGGAAAGCTGCGTCTGATGTCAGAGGACCCTAATTAGATGCCCTTCTGTGGATAAATGGGCACATTCAAACATCCAATTAGGAGAGTGTGCGACACACTGCCATGAAAACACTCCACCATGTGCAGACTGATACTCTCAGTATACACACATGCGCGCGCACACACGCTGCTTTCACCCTCCTTATTTCGAGAGGTAACACTATGCTAATTAGCAGTGTGATCTTTGATAAAGTGCAACCTAGACCCCCACGACAGCAATGCAATTTACCAGTATAACCCCTAGTTACTTCGCTTATCTGCTGGTGTGTGAAAACAGCCTGATGAGGAAGGTGTGCTCCTAAATCACTTGTGTGTCAATTACCTTTGTGCTTATCCCCTTTCCAGTAAATAGGTACCAGGTGAAGGATCGTGGAGGTTTTTTTTTTTTTTTTTTTTTCATGCCATTCTTCTAATGGGTACAAATTTCCCAGGGGAGATGCATCACTTTCCGTTCAAGGCCAATTTGTTTCATCAGGTATGAAGTAATCGTCAGGTGAGGATGGGTTTATGTAAAGCGACTGGGGCTGTGTCTGTGCTGGAGTATTAAAATAAGATAAAGAAAAGTAGGAGAAAGCAGACAAGAGAGGATACAGGCATGAGTGAGAGGAGAGAAAAGACGAGGAGGCGAATCACAAGACGAGGAAGAAACACAAGAGAGCAGAGGAGGAAGAGCACCCATCTGGCTTATGAATCACAGATAAGGGGGATGAACTGCATAGCAACCCCGGCTTATCGCTGCACAAACATGCTTCTATTTTGAAAAGCTACGGGAATTTGGAAACAAACAAACAAACAAACAAAAAAGGAAAATAAGAGCTTTTTCTCACTGCGTTGTGTGTACGCTGAGTTTAGATCCGAGCATACAGTCAATGTGGGTCTAATTATTTTGGCCCGGGTCCATATCCCCCATCAAAATGAACGGGAACATCAGATGATTGTTTGTTTTTACCTGGGAGCGGCCGCAGTGGATCTGGATTCTGTAAATGGCTTTAGTTCAGCACACAGAGGTAATTTGATCGCTACAGGTGTGGGGGAGATGTAAACAAAGGAGTAAATCAAATCTATTGAATGGGCCGGCGTTCTGCCGCTCCGCCAAGATAAGACGCCGCTGTTTGCTCGGCGCGGCTCATACCTTCCTGCCGCTCGGGGATACAAATTTAAATGTTGTGTAGTTTGCACAAAGACGACCACATGTTGGTGGAGACAGATCTGATAATTAACATCATCCTGTTGAAGCTGCACCGTCAGCTGAGGTTTAGCAGCAGGTAATAAAGTTCACTATCTGTTGCTTGTTTGCGTCCAGTATCGCCAAAACAACAAAAACCAACAAGAGGCTCAATTAGCGTTCATCTGTAATGACTTTCTTCTGTTCAGCTTTCCTCCCTTGGACAACCTCGATGACCTTTCCGCTTTTTTTTTTTTTTTCTGAGGTTGACGGCTCTGGACAGGTGGTTTTACACACTAATGGATTTGTGTGGAAGTCAAAGTGACAGATCAACAGGGAGCAAGAAGAAGTAGTGTGGGGATACGACTTGCTATTTCTTCTTTCGCCAACAGCTCAGGCAACATTTGCAGATCATTTGACAAGTCAAAGATAATCCATACTTCAGTCCCGGGGGCTATACTTCACTCACAATAAGCAGAGCTCATGGAAATGCATCGGAAAATTGCGTGCCCACGTTGCATGTGCATCAATTTGTTTTCTAAAGCTGCCGTTTTATATAAGCCAGCCACTGAAGTTGATAATGGTGGTTGTATTTCCTCTTTTTCCCCCCACACAAATGGAAAGCCATTGTTAAGTTCAATAGCCTGATAGATGAGGCCAAGGAGAGTAATTTGCAAGCGCGCTGTAGTTAGACCAGTCTCCAAATGATAAAGACATCAATCGTAATACGGTGAACGTGGCGGCTTTATCAATTCCTCTGCACGCATGACGGCCTATTCATCTATGAAGGTTAAATATCGCCAGCGAACCACAGTCAATACCTCTGAATTGATAATGGGCTTACTGTTGCCTGCCATTTCCATGGTAACAAAGGTTTCACATAACCTCCTGTGGAGCGGCGTCCATGTTTTTTTTTTTTTTCCACGTCTTTTCTGTAGTTTCTCAAGGGCATTTTCTGAGAATGGGCAGGATGAAAGAAATGAGTGCGAAGCCGGGCCGCTTTGTCATGATTTATTCAGCGGAGGAAGCTTTCAGGTCAAAGGGAATACGTCTGTGGGTGGTCTCTGCCTTTGACTGCATTAATTCATGTAATTCATACATCAGCCTGTGGCGGGAGCGCACGAGAAAGGAACAAGTGGACACGCACGCTTGTCGGAGATGACGACAGATGTGTTGTCGGAGGGGGAAACAGTGACGTCACCAGCTCCAAACTATCTGTTTATATGACAGTCCGTAACATGCATTACGTGTCGTGTAGGACACCGACCTCTGAGGGGCGGGAAGGGGGGGGGGGGCACCAAAAAATAGAAGAATAGAAAAATGATCACAGTCACAATCAGAAATAATCATGGTGGAAATCTTTCATCAGTCGGAATCAGCAACCGTGTTCATATTTGAACCCCCCCCCCTTCCCCTTCCTCTCCCCCGTGCAGCCAGAGAGAAGAACTGCTCGCTCTGATGTCATCAAATAATATGTCAAATGTGTTCTGTCGACTTCACATTCTTTCGTTAAAATGGCACCAGACCACGTTTCCAGCTCGGCCCCGTGTCCCGTCGCTGGTCGTTACACACAGTATGATGCAAAGAATCCGCTTAATTTTCAAAATAAACTCACGGAACGCAGACTCCAAGCAGCCTAGACTGAAGATATGAATTCCATGTGAATTACAGATAGAAAATAGATTTGCAGTGGCAATGTCATGAGGTGACATTTTCGGAGCGCGCACAATTACAGCACTTTCAGCATAAACTGGTTCTGATGGTGGAATGTATCTTTTCTGCTCTTCATATTCATGTTACCTGAGCTTTTGGAAAATTGAGAATTTGAAATATCTATCTATTGTTTTCGGCGGTGGGGGTCGGGGGGCATCAACAAAGCAATTGTGCTTAGGGCACCCAACTGGCTAGCAGCGGCCCTGTTCCATCAGTCAATAAGTCCCGTTTTCAAGTACCAAATCACGTACTGTAGAATTGAGCTTGGTGGCCACAGTAGAGATATGTCATGACCTTAAGCAGCACACTACATTTCAGAACGTAAAACTGCGGGTTACAACCCACTGGTGATTTGCAGGTAACAGGAGGGAGGCAAAAGTACTGCAGGATGAAGTCCTGAGGCTTATGGGCTGGTATTTTTATTCACCTGCACGAGCACTGAGACACACGGGGCCTGAAAACTCTCAGACCGAAATACAGTGAAATTTTCACTCGCACCAGGAACACAGAACTTCATCCTGCTTTTGCCATCGGCAGCTGACTAAACATACACATACCAGGATTTTAAGGATTCTGTTAAAACAGAAGTGAGTAGAAATACAGCAAAAGATAAATAGCAATACAACGCTACTGAGCAACAGTATGCAACTCTAAAAACATAGAGGCGACTTGTAGCAATGCTCTCACTGCCCTTGTTTCTCTGTACTTCTTATTAACATGCAGCCACATGATAATAATCCTGCAGCATGAGAACATGCTAATGTCCTCCTTGTTTTCCATTTAAATGGTTTGATGTAAAAGCTCGGAAGTATAGCCATATCTTTAAATATAGGGGACATGATGCAAACGAGTGCAATGAGATGTTTGCACGAATTGGCGAATTTGTAAATGGTCTTACTGAGGATGCTAGCAACCAATTACAGGCTGAAACAACATAAAATAAGAGTACAAACGTGCATCGGCAGTGTTTGGTAGACGAGGCACGCGACGAGCAGGAGGAAAGGCAAGAAGGGGCTTTGAGGAAAAGACACGCCGGCGGCCTCCAGGGGTGCAAGAAAAGATACAAAGATCTAAGTGGCACCCAAACAGATGGGGGACTCCTTGACAGTGCTGTCACATGCCAGGAGCGAACGTCTGGGAAAGGAAAAGGTTGCACAAAGGGCAGCTCACTTGTTTGACTGTCTCAACAATCATCCTGAAACATGATAGCCGGCCCGTGGCTTCCTCCGAGTGGCCCGACGTGGCCTTGTCAGGAGCGAGCATGCGGCCGATGCGTGGAGGGTGTGAAATGGCACATTAGATGCTAAGGTACTTTATATTGTGGACATATAGGCTGTGGGGAGGAAAGAAAAGGATGCCTGGATGTTTCACACTGTGCCACCTCACGTCCTGCTTGTTGGAAGTCAATGATATTTTTTTCCCCCCAGACTCATTTGTCCTTTGCACGGTAACATCCCCAAGTACTTCAAATATGGAAGGAAGGTGAATGCCAGTGCAATAATGTGGCGAAATGATTCCGGCTATATCTGTCTGAGGGAGCATCGTCTTAACTGGGCCAGAGTATCTCGTCTTAACGCTCCCCGACTCCCCCTGAAGAACTGAGGCTCAAATGGGGCTTTGTAACTTCCTACGTCCTCTGCAAATTCCCAACGGATGTTTATGTAACAGATACGGAACTGGCAGCTGAATGAATTTCAACCGTAAAAACGATGACACACAACTGCATGTTGAGTGATTTGATTCCCAGTAAGTGTTCCGGTGGTAACGTGTGGACTTGTGGTGGTTTATTAGCTGATTGATGTGCTGCGCTGCTCTTTGGCAGATGTGACTTGAAGCTTTCATACAGAGATAATATGACCATTTTATCCCCCACTGAGCGATTCATTGGTTGAGGACAAGGTCATTTTAGTTGACCAAGATTATTAAAGTCCTTAACAGTAGATATTCGTGTATATACTGTATATATATATATATATATATATATATACATTTTGTTTTTTCTTGTAATATTAGTTGTAGGCATTTGTCTCACTAGAAATTAATCATTAAATAATTATTCAAATATTGTATTCATTCAATTCATTTTGTATCTTTTAGTCCTCGACACAGTAATGACTTAACGGTGACTGACGGTGGTTTATCATTTGATGAAAAGTCGTATGAACACAAACACATGTTCGACTCCCTCTGATCCCTTTTGTGGTATGTTTCCTCTTGTACTTGTTTATTGCACTTTCTGTACTATTTGTGTTACGCCTGTAAATGCTGCACGATTACTATTTCTCAACCTTTTTTTTTGCCTGGAATACAATGTGTTTTATTCACTCCTCCTGTTCTGACTTTGCTGCAGTGGGACAACCAAGCCTTATCTTATTTCATCCACATTCGAAACCTGTACGCGACGCCATGAAAACAGAAGACATTCAGAGTCAGTGTCAACACACTCAGCTCCCTGGGAAAGTAACACTAAAGTGAAGGTGGCTGCACTGACTCTCTCCAACTTCAGGTTTCTCATTATCATTGGAAGAAAGCAGTGCAAAGCATTTAGCTCCAAATGAGCCGCCGTCGGCAGGCGACAGCCGATGGGCAGGCTTGTAACTGACTCGTCAATACCTTCTGAATCAGGCGTCTTCAGGGGCAGATCATCCGACATTCACACGAGCTACATTTGGCCGTGTGGATTGTTAAAGAAGTAACGTATCGGTATCGACTCCAGCAAACCTCCCAGGACTTGATGTGATGTGAGCAGAAAATGTTAAGTCCTTTGTAGAGTGTTTGCTGGCACATTGTGCAATAAAATGTTTAAAGGTCGACATATATCAGACAGAGGGAAAGGACACATGACTGGGAATGTTAAACGGACAAAGTCGGTGTGTTTCCACTGGTTATGAGTGCTCACAAAAATAAAATGAGGACTAAAATAAACCCCCATAACGGGAATGGGATTTATATTTTGCCATTCAACTGTTTTCCTGCAGTTCCTCGTCATGTGACACACTCAGAGTTATGACCAGGAAGTCCCACCGGGGCGCCGTCCACATCGCTGCCGTACAGTACATGAGATCCTACCTGAGGAGGGGGGAGTCCTCCGGCGCCAGGTGGACAGTCAGGTAACATGATCAAGCGTTGCGGTGTGCTGCACTGGCAGGAGGGGGACGGGTTTGACATACTCCAGTTCCCGTGGAGGAAGATGTCAGCGAGCGACGGGTCCACAGGTGGGGTGAACCAGTCCGAGCCACTCGGGGAACAAGGTAGATTCCTGCACAAACATCACAGTTTCATTCTCATTTGAAGAGGAGCCAGTGTTGGCAGAGTTCCCCTGTTGAAAATGGTAAAAGTAGTGAAACTATTCCAACACTTTATCAAAGAGATGTAACTGATTACATTTGAGGATTTGTTTTGTTTTCTCTAATTAACTCACGTCAGTGTAACACAGTAAAAACCAAGGCTGAATATTGTCAATAGTGTGTTATTTTTTCTCTCAGTAGGTTTGTGTGTGTGTGTGTGTGTGTTGGTACAGTCACAGAGAACACACTCGTCCCGGGTGAATGTGAGTTTCTGTCCCTAATTATTATTGATTATAATTCACAATCAAACACACATTTTGGGGTCGCCGGTGTGTGTGTGTCGCGCGACTACGGCGACGATCCCGAGACACTTACGGCAGCGGGTCTCCTCTCATGCAGCGTGTGCCGAAGCCGGGGTCGTTGATCAAGGTGTCCACCACCCGAGACACTTCGGCGTTCTCTGGCATGTCGTTGCTGTGGAAATAAGGATCATGATGCATGTAGATTCACATTTCAGTCCAAAATAATGTGTAAATCATTGATCAAAAGTGATAAGAGCAGCAGGGCTTGACCTTTGACCTCTAGGTGTATTAGTGTCATTGCAGCGTCCGACAGCGTCCGACAACTTGAAAGTCAACAAACTGTGTTTGCGATCAGTGACACAGTCGTATTTCTATGTTGTCGACAAGTCTACAAGTTAAAAATGTTGTGTGTTTAAATATGTTAGTGGTGTGGACACGACAGGTCGTCTGTGATCTGTTTTACGTTTTTCTGAGCTTCTAAGTTGAATGACTCTTAACTGGAAGTGAACATCGACTCCTAAAAGCCCTGAGAGGAAATGAAACGCCTGGATATCAGCTGTGGTGCATTTCCAAGCTGCTGCGTGTCCCTTAGGTTGGATGGATTCGAGGTGAGTGAAAGAGATCAGGAGCCCTTTTATTCTTCAAATCAAAGCATCAATTTGTGACCACTGTACAAAACACCTGCATTCGGTCTCAGCGTCCAGCTCTGCCTGCACAAGTCCTCAATTTCCTCCTCATTATGAAGCACACACACACACACTCTACCCTTTATCTTAAGAGGGCCGGGGGAGTTAAAGCACGCTGCTTCAGAAAAAGACCATCCTGATGGCTTCGTGCCAACGGTGGCTGCAACCCCGTCAGCCTCTGGGATTAACACAGTGTTCATTGTCTCATTTAGAGACGCCGCCATGAAGGTCGCACGGTCATTTCCTTCGCCACCAGTGAGCGCAATTCAAGTGGTCAGATTGTAAAAAATGGATTATGTGCAGCCATCTGCTGCACAATTAACAATGGCTGGGTTAGCACAATATTCCAGATAATAAAACTACAGAACAAATCCAAGACGGCACAGACAGAATGAAACATCACGAAAGGGGCGGGGGCTTATTTATAAGACAATCAACACAGTCTAAATATTATCCTACATTTATCATCCTGTGTGTAATATTTAATTTAGGTTATGCAGTTTGGCTGTTTGAGTGCAAGTAAAATATGTGGAATCCTCAACTGCATCCACAGATTAACAAAGTCCCTCTGACGTTCAACAACCATCAGTGTTATCTTCAATCTAAAATGGACCGTTGGCGTTTATGAGGTATGTGTCCATCAACCTCGGAGGGAACCAGAGTCACCATTAACTGGGACGGATTAAAGCCACTCGAGGGAAAAGACAATAGTCAGGATGGCAAAGAGGAAACTGCCAGTTTGAAATTACATCAGGCCGCACGCACACACACACACACACCCCAAGAAAAAGTTTGATCTCTTTGGCAGAGACTATGTGACAAAGTTCAGTGAGCGGCCAGCTCTCAGTTCCTTTGACGACATCCTCCCCTGCTGCACTAGATGAGAATGTAAACTAATGTGATGATTGTAACACTGCAACAGTGTGCAGCGGCTGTATCTGTTCTTTCCACTGTGATTTCTATTCCTGGTTGGAGCTGCTGTCGCAAAAAAAATGTCCCCCAAGGGACAAATAATGTATTTCTGGTTCCGATTATGATGCTACAGGAACGATTTTCAGACAGCTGCATGGGTGTTCTACACATTTTCAGAAGACATTTGGAGCCACTGATGACAAAGTATCAAGTACGATGCCACATAGGTAGAGTGACATGAGAAGGTATCAGCACCACGGACAGCGACTGATGGAACCCTCGACATTTCAGCACCACGGACAGAGACGACCAGTTCGAGACGTCATCGCTCTATTCACATTCACCTCGCGAAATACTACTTCACATTATATAGTATAACATTAAAGACTCTCTGAGTAATAAACTGGTAAATGAACACATCATCTTAATAACTCTAAAATTAAATTCAACATGTTTCTATCATGATGTACCGAATGCATAATGACAGTGTATGGGACTTAACATCTTCAACCATCAGTGTGTGAGTGTGTGTGTGTGTTTGTGTGTGTGTGTGTGTGTGTGTGTGCTGAATGATTACATACACCCACATAATGAGCTTTCCTATTATCAGCTAGTTTACATCAAATGGACTAGATACGGTTAATGTTCTAGTTAGGTCGTACACGTATGTTATTCTTCTTTAAAGTCGGATCTTTCTTTGTGGCGTCTTTCATGCTGGGTTCTCTCCAGGTACTCCGTCTTCCTCCCACCTCCAAAAGCTACGCTGAGGGGTCATTGTGAATGTGAGTGTGAATGGTTGTCTGTCCTTCAGCTGGTGACCGGTCCAGGTTGAACCCTGACGTTCACCCGTTGACAGCTGGGATCAGCTCCAGAACAACTGAGGCCCGTAACCGGAGCGACGGGAGAAGATGAATGAATATTCTTTCATTAAGATGTCGTCTCCATCATGGTGACAAAATGAAAGTGACAGATACTGATGCTGTGATAGGGATTTGTAAATCCGTTTTGGATTGTGTAAAAGTCCCCTGAGGATTATTTGCCATGTGTCTGGGATGCAGGTGTCCACTTGTTCAGTTTTCTTTGTCAGTTTGGTCTCAGCGGTGTGTACCAAAGCTGAGCCTCGCCACTAATTACTAATTACGTCTGGGATTCGAGGTGACAGAATATGAGCGACAGCCAGGAGCAGCACTGTGCCCCGATCACCTCAGCCAGGCAGAGATATCTCACTCTAGAACCTCTGCTCGTTTCGTCACTCTGCTGTAAAGCACAAATATATAAAAACAAGGCTCATGTATCGTCCCATTTTTGATGTCTCTTCCAGTTGAAGACATGTGAAGAGACAGAAGCTCAGTCTCCTTTCTATCTCCACTGTGGGTTAGCCTGTTAGCTAAACCTTTCTGAGCACCGGCTGGAGAAAAGAGAAGGATACTTGGAGCTACTGTTTAACTCTGAAGACAAAGTCATGTTCACCATCATTATCAGATGAGTCAACTTTTCCTCGTCAGTTGAGAAAAGCACAATGTTTCCCCCTATAATTGTGCCGATGATGAACCATGTTTAATGTGACTGGCTGAGCTACTGCATCTACACAGTTCCTCTTGGCAACAGTAAAGGTCATTTAGGAGAAGAAAAAAAATGGTCTTGATTAAAGCTGCAGCACAGAAAAACTGACCAGAAATTAATCTGATACCACAATAAATCCTGAAAAAAACTGATGGCCGTTACCTGTAGAAGGTGGTTTGAGGCAAACCGTACATCCACGGCTGCAGCTCCAGACTTGGGTATTCAGAAAAGGGTGGCACGATGAGTGAGAAGATGAGCGACAGGCACACGAACACAGCAGGCAGGACCACCTGGGGGGGGCAGAGTGTATCTGTTAGCGTGTGTGAGACGTCGTTTGAGGCTAAAAGCTCCTAATAGCTGTGGTCATTTCAACAGGCCGCATGTACGTAGAAAGGATGCTAATATGTAGAAGGTGCTTCACTGAGAACATAATGCACATTCATACCCATTATTTGTCCAACACCATCGTCGGGTCATGCATTTCTTCTTTTTCTTTTTCTTCTTTTGTAGCATTTGCTATACCCCCCCCCCCCCCCACACACACACACACAGTCCTATTTTTCCACATCGTGTAATTCACTTTTCATTTCATTGTTAGAGCTGACAAAAAAGGTCAGTGGGAAAAAGATATTTTAAATGTTTAATCACATTCAGAGAGGCTGTGTGTGTGTGTGTGTGTGTGTGTGTGTGTGTGTGTGTGTGGTACACTTGATTAATTGCCTGGCATACAATTTGCCCGGCTAATTCAAGATGCCACAATTGAAAATCCTGAATTTACTGCACAGCGCGATGAGTATGGAAATGTGCTTGGAAGAAAGATAAAGAGCAGCAATGAGACTGAAAAGCTTAATGGCAGGCGGCAAAAGAAAGAACGACATCGCCCTCTTTCTCTCCCTCTTTCGCTCCCTCGCTCTCCCTTCTGACAGTAATTGCAGGTGACAGCTGGTGCTTCTTCCATTGAGTGATCCGCAAAAAAACAAAGTCATTAAGCCCACAAAGCCAAAGCACTCCTATGAACAATGCATGAGTTTATCGTATCCACACGTTTACTGGGGAGAGGACAGGATTATGCTGAAAACTGGTATAAACACACACCACAAAAACAGAATTAAGATTTGTTTTATTACCGGCGAAGCCTAATGGCTCCTGTGGTTCATTGTGATTCCTGCACAAACATGTAAAACTGTCCTGTTTTATTTGTGAGCAGCAGCTGTATCACTGCTCTGTTGGTTTCGTTTCGTTTTGTGTTTGTTTTTTTAATTTGGGATCATCCTTTTCACAGTATTCCCATGTGGTACACGTCGACATCCAGAACTGAAGAAAAACAAACAACGATGATTCGATTAAAACGCGACAAACACATATCAAAGCAACGTTTTTACATGCTGATGCAAGACACACACGTAGCAGTCGTGGTAAAGCTAACGCACCGGGTTTACGGGCCGGTGTCGGACCGGTGTGGGCTGTCTCTATTCAAGAAAACGAGTCTTTGCATGATTAACTTGAGGGTTCTAGGTTGGTGAAGAGGAGAAGCTCAGATTCTTTCAGGCTGCAGACTTGCTCAGAAGCATAAATCGTGAGTGTGCAGCAGCTTGGTTTACTCCTGAACTCTGAAGTGAGCTCCTCTGAAGTGGGAACTCACACAACAGTGACTGGCTGCGAGGTCGCTGGTGCTTTGAACACCCTTCAGCTCCTCCACCGCAACATAACTAATGACTGCTTCTCCCCAATTCTGACACGGCCGAGACACGCCTGTCCCCCAACTTTCATCCCCATAAATCACTCCTTTTGTGTTGCGTGCCGTCATCTCTTTTATATTCTCCTAACCGCTCACATTACAATCTTATCTGCTGACAATGGGAGCTGTTGACATTAAGGAGGAAAAAAAAAACTTAAAGCTTAAATGAATAAAGAAGGGGAAGGTTGTACGTACACGTTCACACACTTCCCGCGAGCCGGCTAAAGAGGGACGTCCAAGATTGACAGTGACTAATGGCGATCAGCACTGCAGAAAATTACAAGAAGAGCTCATCCACCTTACAGGAGGTGAAGCAGCCTCCTTCTCCCACAGGGGAACATGCACTGTGCACTGTTATTTTTTGAGTCTGATAAGTTCGGCAGATGTCACGCATGCGGTGGGGCGCGTGGTCACTTTCAAAGATCTTCAGAAACAATCACCAAGTCGCCGTTCACGGGAAATTGCTTTTGACTTCTCAAAATTATACCTGTGTATCGGTTTTGACTTTTCCAAATTGTGTTTATGAGCAGCAAAATAATACAGACGTCCACTTAGCGACTATTAGCCGCCTGTCATTGCTTTAATTGGTATGCGTTGAGGAGAAAGTTAATAGAAACCCATAATTGGCCCGTGGAATTGAAAGCAGAACAAATCAGGATTGTCACGTCGCCTTTCTGCTGCCGACCAGAGAACAGATCAGATGGAAGCAGAGAACAGCAGCACAACACCTCTGAATGTTCCTGCAGTCTCCCAGCTGGGTGTGAGCAGGATTTTTTTTTTTTTTTTTTACTATTAGCTTAAGGCTGACACTGCACTTCATCTTGGGTGCTGCTCATCCCATCTGTCACGCTCCTTCTTTCATGTTACCACCTTCTCCCACAACTTTAAGTCCACCACCATTGACTCCCATGGAGACGGATGACTTGCACCCCCTGATTTTTCCAGCTTATCAGTCATTAACCGGATTTGAAAGCCGACATGTATTTCACACAATGCTACCTCCGTCCTCGGGACCCTTCGATTCATCAACGTGACAGACGGAGGCCATTACCTGGGCAATGAGTCCCTTGCGGCTCCTCCGGGCGTGGTGGAAGCGCTTGATGAAGAGCGCCAGGAACTGCCTCCTGATCAGCTCCCAGCCGGTGATGACGGCGGACCCCCTCCCGCTGACACTGGCGATTCTCTTTAAATCTGCGGTGGACATTAACGCACCGTTATTCATCATCTCAGCATATGTAAAACACCTGCTGAACACGGTTTCCATTGCGGCTAATGTGACGATCAAATTTCATTTAAGTGTTGAAGCTCAAGCTCATCCCTCAATGAAAAAGTACTACTTTTATATACATACATATATATATATATATATATATGTCATGGGGTGGGAGCTACTCGGGCGCCAATCCAAAAGACAGTTTTATGTCCCCGGCAGCAGAGAGAAGCAGAGTGCAGACTACTACTAACAGCATTCAGATCGAAAAACATTTGAATTGCACAAGTTTGAGAGGAGCCGAACTGAAGAAGGTGAGATCACGTTTCATGGACGATCTCTCAAGATGGCGCTCTTTCCCAAACGGTTGAATTAGTACCAACAAAAGTCAACAATTGATGGCAGAGAAAGAAGATTTGGGAGGATGTTTCATAGTGCACACAAACCTTCCACTTTACTCGTGAACTTCTCTCTGTAATCTGGAGAAACGGAACAGGAAGAAACGGTCCGTTTCAGAAACACCAATACATGTCAGTAACTACTGTCAGTGTTGTTCTCTGATCAGACACATTGGGACAAACTTGCCAGTCGTCCCAGAGACGTGCTCTGCTTTCGTCTGGGCGACGGTGCTGCGTTTGGATTCACGGGAGCTCCTCCTGCAGTCTCTCATCAACAGCTCCTTTGTTGCTGTGGGAATACAAATAGCATAGGTTGTTTTGGCCTGACCCAATTTAGGGTCATAAATAATAATAAGAATAGCTCCTGACCCAGCAAGACATCATATTAGTAAAAAAGAAAAGAAAAGAAAAGAAAAAAAAAAACAACGACCTCATTTCACTTCAAAAGTGAAAAAAAGTAAAATTAAAATGAAAACACTAGAAACTCATTCATCAGCTAATAACAAGTGTAAAAATAAATCACACTGAAAGATTTGCCTTCATTTTCTCCAGTGACAAACTGGTTCATCAGCATTGGATCTAAAAATGATTTAAAATAGAGCTGAAGCCTTTGTGGACATATGCGATGTGTGTGTGTGTGTGTGTGTGTACGTGCGTGTGTCCAGGGGTCAATTCTTCCCTCTGATCACCACCATGTTCAATCGTGCAAACACACTTACTTGAGAGTTCTGCATCCACGCCCGTATCTTCTGCCACTTTCAGAAATATCTGCGGACAGAACAAATAGTATTGTAGCCTGTTGGGGAGGGCGGTTGTGAGGTGTTTCCCAGCATGCTTTGCTAGAGTGTGTCTGAGAGTTTGCGCTAACATTAATTCTGTTAAAACCAACACAAATGTTATTCTCTGCAGTTTTGCAATTGTCAATGTCACTGTCTCATTGATTATGTTCAAAATAAATTAATTGATCTATTTAGTTTATAATGACAGTTCAGAAAGAAGCACCTTGACACCATAAGTGAGGTTGTGTGTTCGGGTGATGACCTGCCTGCATTCATGTATCTGTTGAGATGTTGGTGCAAAGTCCAGTGGTGAGTTGAGTTTCCTAAGTAGAACCCAAGATTGATTATCACTTGAAAAACACATTATTTATCGATTACTGAGTTATTGGATAATAAGTCTGATCAGTGACCGTGTGTTCAGCTGATGGAATGTTTCTTGACTGTAAATGTTCTCACAGACAAAGAGTTTCATCAGCATCTCTGAAGACTCTTAACACACACACACACGGGTACGGCCCACGAAATCTATGATTTATACAGAATGTGATTTAACAGGGTGTATTACATCAGTCCAAACATAAAGTGGAGCTATTAAAAAGATAAAACAGTTGAAAAAATATATGTACTCCAAGAAAAGTGTCCAATAAAAACGAACAGTTATTGTGTGACCAACTGCTATGAAACATTCCATCTATCAGCTCTTGTTTATTCGTTGGAAATCCCAGCGCATTTCATTTGAAGTATAGTTACACTTCAAAAGAGAACACGGACGGGGTGAAATAACCATATCGTGTCGGAATTTGAGAAACTCAAAAGGAATTATTCACTATTGCCTGCAGGGAATGAGTGTCTGATTCATGTTGGCGTTTACATGGAGAACATGAGCCGTCACTCAGCGGCACCATCCAACTCTCCTCTGCAGAGCAGATACGCCGCATGAGACACGTGAGCAACGGAAAACGACCAACATCGAACACGGCGCTGATGCTGATTATTGACTGTGACGCAGGACGAGTGGTACGACGGTTAGCAAACGTTGTCTGCTGGCGTATTTGGTTCCTTTTCTTATCAGGTTCTGAGTTTGTTGCTGTTTGCCTGCTGGGAGTTGTTACACAACAAAACTATTTTGCTGAGTTCAGAATTTTCTACCTCATGATGAACATGATAAAAAAACAAAAAAACCCAATGTATGTATATTGCACTGAATGGGTCAATAAAAAATATATATGATTAAGAAAATGATCTGACATTGGTGTAATTGTCTGTTGTTGTTTATTAAGGACCCACAAATAGACTGGAATGTTCTACTTAGAGAGTCCTGGATGGATTGTTCACAGCCTCCGCGAACCACACAGAGGTGATAAAACCAGGAGAAACAATATGTAGGAAATAAAGTTGATTTACAGCGAGATCACCAAGGAGAATGAAGTGTAAATTTGTCTTCATGGGTACTTAATGCTACTGTGTGTGTGTGTGTGTGTGTGTGTGTGTGTGTGTGTGTGTGTGTGCAGGCAGTGTTGTTCCTCCTGGTGGTGTCTGCTTGTCAAACCCACGCTGTGTGTACCTCTTCCAGGGTGGTGTCAGAGATGCCGTAGCTGCTCAGGCCGAGGTCGGCCAAGGCCACGTCCAGCTCCTGGAAGAGGAGGGCGAAGGAGCCGTCTCGGGCTCCGTCATAGGGCAGAACGTAGGTGACCTCCTGACCGATGCTCTCCAAGAAGACGGCCTGGGGGACGTGGCGCTGCACAAGTTGACCTATTGCCGTCAAATCTGCCGGACCAACAGCCACAGAATTACCCACAAAACAAACACACAAACAAACACAGTCCCTTTCCAGCTGTGTCAGAAGAGTTTGACTGCTCTGTACTTTAGTTCACTTAGAAGAGTTAGAAGAGTTATGAACACTGCTACATGACTAAAGTTTGACTGATTCATTCATAATATCAAACAATGAGACAGATTGAAATCGCAGTTGTTTCCGATTCAGTGACCTTTAAACATCTTAATGGATTCAGGTATAATTCTCCTTCCTCATCTGTTTGGAGTCGAACGGACAATCAATCAGTACAGTGTTGCAGCACACAACACATCCAGTATTGATCCAGAAGCTCTCTTTCATAATTACAGCAGCTTAACAAGCAATAGCTTTGTGCTTGATGATGAAGTAAATGGATCTACTTCACGCGGCAGACGTCACCTATCTGTGAAAACGTGTTTGGGTCGCTGTCATGTGCGGAAATACGATCGGTTTTATTTATATTCAGGCACGAAGCGGGGGACCATTGCAACGTAATTATCCGGCTACGCTGTGATGTATTTTTAATGTACGGGAGAGTATCTGTGATCGTATCTGCCACGTGTGATTGCTTAAGAATCTGTTCTCTCTGGTGTTGTGGACACAGTGTCTCACACACAGGATGCTCATTTAGGCGGGTGTCACTTTACTGCATGTTTGTCAGTCAGACCAGAGAAAGCTAAATTGATGCTGCCATAGAAGCCGCAGCAAACAAAAATCAAAACAAGAAGTGTAATTTACGTAAGAACACTAATACAGACTTTTACTGTGTCTGTTTGGATTTGTTTTCTCTTTAAACCACGAGGGAGGAAGCAACACTGTGCGGTATGAATGTAGGAGTGATTGGGGCCACTTGTTTCGCTGAAGGTCGCCATCAGCGCGGCAACGAGACGGCAGGATGTGTTACATCCTTCCACGAGAACCTTTCATCAAGAATGTTGTTCACTCTGCTGGGTGCGTGTCCAATATTTACTCAGAGGTTTTGTGGCATTCAAACTTTTTGGCTCCACTGTGCTCGTTCAGGTAAACACATTTTGTGAGGAACTGAACTTCAGAAAACTCAAACCTGAGCAATTTCAGACTTAGAACTGGTCTTAGAACTAGAGCCATTACGTCTACACGACAGACGCCAGCGCGCGTTCCTCATCCACCCGCCATCTTTACTGATTTTCCGTAATATCTCCAATCCGATTACACGACGAGACGTTGTACCTGAAGGATCAGAGCTGCTCCAGCTGTGGCTGCCGTTGCCGCTCGTCAAAGGACAGTCGTTCTCCTGCGAATCACAATTGGATTAGAGCAGCTTTATCAGGCCGCACCACTTAGAGAGATGAACAGCGACTCCCGGACATTTCCTGTCTTTGGTGAATTAGATCATGGCTGCCACCACACTCCCCCACGCTCCACATCTGGACGGTTCGACAAGCGGTAATACAGTGTTTCCTTCCTGGACGCCACGTGGAGCCACAGGCGTCTGAGAAACCGTACAAACTCGTACATGCGAATGTTTTTCATTCCACCTTTGTTCCAGGAAACCAAAGTGTATTTTCCACCGTTCCACCTTGCTGCACTGCAGAGAAAAAGGTGTTCTCTCACCCGTGCTGACGTGTGGGGATGCTTATTTATTTATTTGGAACAAACCGTTGGGCTCACCTCAAAGAGCCTGCAGACTAATGGTAATCGCCGCAGTCCTGCTGGCACCGGTGCATCTTGTTCATTTGCTCCTATTGATTAAAACTAAGTGTGCGCCGCACCGTTGGCGAGCAGACGGCAGAATCAACCCTCTCCCTGGTGACAATTAGTGTCAGCCAGCACGTAGGCGTTTGCCAATTCTCATGCTGGGTGAGACTAAACACAGATCATTATGGGGGAAAAGAAAGAGATAGAAAGTGAGAGAGAGAGAGAGAGAAATCAGACAGTTCATTATTGGACTTGAGGGTTTAGTGGTGTGTGAGAGGGAAACATGCAGCTCTTCTTCTTGATGCATCCAGAGGTATTATCTCCTCCCATATGATGAGTATGAGGTGAATCTCAGAAAAACAAGACGTACAGTAGGTTTGGCTTTGTTTCAAGATAATATGACTGTCCAGCCCATGTTGTAATAAGTCATATCATGTCATAAAATAAAATAAAAATAATATAAATATAAAAACATATTTATGTATGCTTTATATGTATGTAAATGAATGTTAAATATAAATTATAGTTATAATAATAAATTCTAATATATATATTACATATATTATAATGATGAATAATATCTTTGCTTCATACAAAGTCTTTGCACGTTCATCAGATGTAACCCTGTTTTTATCTAATTCTGCGTGTGCTGTTTTAGATTTACAGAAATGCACGTGCTATTTTTAGAAGCACACCGATTGCCCTCACTAATGATCCATCAGTTTATCTGTCGGCTGTGGAACGGATCACGTCGTCCCTCTCACATTACATACTCATGTGAACCATTATTACGGGAACTAATCACTTAGTGCTGCTGAAAGGCTTCTGGTCCGAGGCTCAAATTCTAAGAAGCACCTCTTTGGCCTGACTGCGTATGATGCCGTTGCGCTGAGCTGTCATCTTTTCAGTCCCGTCTCGGACGAGGGTGAGGTAGTAGCCGCTGCCAAAGCACTTCTTCAGGAAGAGCGAGGAGCCGCAGCAGCGCAGCTTTCCGTGGGAGATGATGGCGATGCGATCGCCTAAGATGTCGGCCTCGTCCATGTGGTGCGTGGACAAAATGATTGTGCGGCCTGAAGAGAGAGCACAACCGTTACCGCCAGAATAACAACACTGCTAATGGTAATGGTAATGACACTGGTAATGCTAACAGTTGAATATAAACGCAAATAGCAGTTTGGAGGCATTTCTTTCATTGCTTCTTTTAAAAAAATGTCACGGATCAAGACGAGCTGAAAACACAATCCGTCTGCCAAACCTGCTGCCACTCCTAATTGTCATGGCAACACAGCCGACTCCAGAGCAGTGCATGAATGTGAGACGGCATCAGCAGGCGTCCTGAAGTCTTCTTCTGTGGCACCAATAGTTAATTTCAACTCCTCTCAGCTCCTTTGCTCAGAGAGGCGTCAAACTGAGCACAATCGTGCACAACTCTGCAACGACACTGGCAGGTGTTAAAATGCTTTCTAAACAGATCACACCTTTGTTCTCACACCCCCGAAACCAGAGGGAGGGACAGGATCTGTGACGAGGGCCCAGGAGGACCATAAGCAGTATCAGAGAGCCACGTAACCTTTGATCCAGTCGTCTTCGTCCAAGAGAGAAATTTAAAGAAAACTGCCTCTGCTCATTTTCAGCTGGAGATTTTTCTTCTCCAACGGGACTTGACATGACTATCAGCATGATTCACATCAAAAGGTACATTTTTATTTATCTCACTGGTCTTTTCTGTCGTTATTTGGTTGTTGTCTCACTGCTTCTTCTTCTTCACCTGATCTTTTCTATCTAACACACTTGTTTAGCACTGTGGTTCTATTAATTCTTAGGTTGTAGCAGCTGTTTTTTTTTTTTACTTTGTCTTGAAAGCACAGTTAGAGGAGCTGGGACTGCACACTGTAGTGTTGATACTTGTCTGACCTCCATTCAGGTTCTCTGCTCAGTCGGTGAATATCCGTCGAGGCTTTGCTATAAAAATCATATTTTATTACGGCATCTCAGCTCAAAGCCCATTCGGGAAGGACTGATTCACAATATCCAACGGTGGGTGACGTGCAAACACCTTTTGTCAGGTGGTTGTTTGAGGCAAAAAATAAAACTGTGATTTGTGAAAATAGAGTGAGGAGGAGTTCAAAAAAATCAGCTCATTAAGTTCATCCGTCTCTAGAACAATCCGCCCGCCTGCTCTGGAGTATCGTAGTATCGCTTTCAGGTGCAGTCGGTGTGAAACATGAAACATGACGAACACGACCTGAGAAATTCTCCACTCTGCTGACGTCATCGTGGAATTGCAGAAGACAGAGGACAGACCCGGTGGAAGGTCCTGATCGCTGCACTGAAACAGTTGTAAGCTTCTTCCACATTAACCTCGAAACTCAGCAGGAAGTTCACTGGACTTCCTGTTTACAACCAAAGGTCGGCAGCACGGCGACTCCTTCGATAAATTATTAGATAAATGTGTCCCAACCCCAAGGACGCGCACGTACTCAGAGGTGACTAGCTGCCGCCCAATACAGCCGTCTCCTGCTCTGCCAACTATTTCCGCTGCCTCTGCTCTTTTGACGACGCCCCCCAAGAGCTGAGCTGCTAAATCCGTCCTCTTCTCAGTTAAATATTGTCGCCTTATGCTTTGCCCAGCAATTCTGAAACCTTCTATCAACTCCACCAAACAGTTGACTGAACTGTCTGTGTGTGTACGTGTGTGTGTGTGTGTGTGTGTGTGTGTGCTCGTCTATATTGAAACACTCAAATTCAGATGATGTTTTTTCTTTCTTCTTTTTTTCTTTGTCTTCTTTGGCTGTGGATTACAAGGGGAACAAATAATCAGAATGCACTGCATCATGCGTGAGTTGGGAGAAAAATAACTGTGTTTGGACTGCAGATGGCCCACAAAGGTATTCTGATTTATAGTGCGTTGTGGTGCATTACAGCAAAAAGTAATATATCAAATGGGCGAAGGATTTCTCTGTGCGGCAAATGTGAGACTGGAAATCTGTTTCAGCTTCCTTTTATCTAAATCAAGTTAGAAGGAATGAACATCTCAGCAATGGCAGACAGACATTATGTACGCTGGCACTTCGATGAATTATTGGACGTGTGCCGCTGTTCCGATCGATGTATTTTATGTCATTTTTGTCCCAAAAAAAGGTTTGTTTTCACTGCAAAAAAAAAAAAAAAGGGAAAAGAAACAAACCACTGTGACAAGAACAGGAATATTGCAGCTGCGTGTTCAGCACAAGGTTCATGTTTTCCATTGGCAGATGACATTTGAAGGTAATGTTTTCACACAGACATTTCTGTCATCTCAAGGAATGCGTCCCATGAAGGTTACACATGTTTGAAGTACCGCCGTTGTCTGATGCTCCACATTCTCAATGTTTACAGCTTGCTGCTGTCTTGCCTCTTCATCCTCAGCATTATATTTTATTCAAAAGATCTGAACCCCCCCCACCACCACCAAAAATTCCTTCGAAATGTCTTCTTTCTGTGCCATGGAAAATATTAACAACTAAACGTTTCACACGAACAAAAGATGGCTGATACGTTTCGAAGCCATTTGTACTGGAACATTGGCTTCAAGTCGACATTAGACTGCGTCCCTGGGAAGAAATACATTATGTATGGCGGACGCATTTGCAGGGGGGACGCTGCGGCTGCAGAGTCGAAATCAAATAGAATTGCGACAAACAACCGGAACTTTGTTGCAAGGTTTTGAACAGACGGGGGAGAATAAATTTAGAAACTTGGGACACAGACTGAAGAGTGTCATCAGCCAATGAACATCACTGATTTGACTTCTGACTCTGTGGGAGGAATTCAAACTTTCTAATTAGAATGTGTGACAAGTCACTTTGCGTCTCACATTTCGGAGGTGTTGAATTAGAGACAATGAACCGATATGAATCTTATCTTTTCACTGGGTTTTTACTGGAGAACTGCTGATGATGTAGTGTGTTAGTATCTTATTTGCACAGGCTGGTTCCCGTTCTTTGACAGAAGCTGACTGTTATAAGCTGTTGTAACGGGGTACTGACCCGGGAGCGGCCATTTTTATTCATGTTCTTTCCTTTATGGGCTTTATCCCAAGTTTTTAATCATTCTTTGTCGGGGCTGGACGTGTTTTCTCTGTGATTTTTTTTTGTTTTATTATTGGAAGCGCTCATCTACATGTTCATGTATGAAAAGTGATACATCAAGTTTGACTGATTGAGGAAATTACTACATATCAGTGTGTGAAACTTTGCCAAGGTCACAGGTTTGTGTCTTCATAAACAATGACTGAAGCTGGGGGATTTAATGTGCCTGCATGATAACCGACTGACAAATCAGGTGACTTATAAACACACATACACGGAAAGAGACAAACAGAGTCATCAAAGTCCATTTTACAACCTAATGACTTGAGCTGATTTAACTGTGTATCACTGAATGTGTCTCTGGTGTAAATCACACCAACTTTGTGTAACAAGTAATTCAAATTCTTATTAGAATTTGTTATTAGCTTGATCATGTATTCATATCGTCAATGCACAGGGGGTTTAATTTTGGCTATAAATGCATACGCTGATCCTTTTTTTACGACAGCGGTTGAATTGCTACCAAACAAATTAGTCCAATCTCGTCTATGTGACGCTGGGAAGAAGCCGGCGCAATTAATCAGCGATAAAGAAGCAAATATTGAGTCTAATTTCAACCTACAGCTTTGTCAGACAAATGCCTTCAAGCCCTTTTTTTGTGTTTAATGACAAACCTCGGTAGCACCGTGGTGCAAATAAGACCGGAGAGGCACAAACACGACTCACTCAACCAGCCAGAGTGTCGGTGTTGTCATTACGACAGCGTTATCGGCTGCTCCCGATTGGAGTGAAAGGGCTTGATTAGAGAGAGAGGGGCGCTAATGACACGACGAGGGCGGAATGTCACTCAGTGCACATTAAACATTTGGACATCTGTTGATAGAACGTGTTACTATAACGTCCGTGTCTTGCTTACAGCAGCCACGGAGCAGATGAGGCCGACTTACAGCGCAGACGATTAGCACTCTTGTCCTTCACTTCTCCACCAATCTGCTCCACGACAAACTCCACTTTCTTCTCTGTCCATGACTGAGTGTTGTTAAAAACAACAACAACAACAAACTCGATCTCATTCTGAATGAATCCAAAATAAAGTTTTGGACAAAAGTTTGCCAGATGTAAAACAGAGAGAAGTTCAAAGCTGGTAGCTGAGCCTTGAGTCTCATCACTGATCCCATACCTTGTTTGTACTTTAACAGCAGTTCCCAGATCCCCCTGCGGGCGTAGGGGTCCACGCCTGCTGTGGGTTCATCTAAGATGACTATTTTTGATCCGCCGACAAACGCTATGGCCACGGACAGCTTCCTCTGCATCCCACCTGACGGAAAAAGAATGAGCCGGATTCTCAGTCAGACATCAACTCTTCTTATCCTGTGATGTTTAAAAATGAAGGAATAAAACATGCACCACAGCATCGTTCGGATTTGACGCATTCAAGGACACACCTGACAGGTTTTTAGCCAGATCCTTCCGCTTGTGTGGCAAACCCACGTCGTTGATCACCTGGTCCATCTCGGCTTTCACCTCGCCGCCGCTTTGTCCTTTCAGCCGGCCGTAGAAGTAGATGTGCTCCTCCACCGTCAGCCTGGGCAGGTGGACATGAGAGGAAACCATTTGATTGACATGTGAGGAGCGACCCCGTGTCCCTCCCTCTGTCGAACGTTTCAAAAGGTATCACAAAGTGTCATGCATAATGTAAAAAAAACAAAAAAAACAACGACACTTCATCTCTTCACAGATACGAAAGTAACATAGTTGGAGATGTGTCACCTCCATATTAGCATAAATATTTGAACCCAAATCTACATAGATGCTCCCAGTGTCTGCGGTGAATCTTAATAAAAGTCATGCGTCAGCTCAGCTGTAAATATGATGGTGGATTCATGTCGAGTTGCATGTACAGGAACAAGAAACTGTGAAGGTGAAATAAAAGATGGTGGTTCAGACAGAGGAACCAAATACATTTTATTTTCACAGAGAATTGTAATAATACTTCTACTAATAATAATAACTTCCTTCATTGTCTGAATGTACCACAGCCAGGGCTGGGAAAGGCCCGTTGTCAAGGTTACGACAGCACCGACAAAGAGGGAACATTTTTTCAAGCTGATCAAACATTTTGATTTGGAAACGGTTTGTAGTGTCTGATCCAGGAGCAGCTGGACTCACTCGTTGAACAGCACATTGTGCTGCGGACACATTCCCAGGTACTTCCGGACGTCGTCCACGTTGGTGCGGATGTCGTATCCGTTGATGAACGCCGTGCCCGACGTGGGCGGGAACAGGCCGGTAAGTATTGACCTGTAGAGAAAAGATCACGACACGTGAGTACGAAGATAAGTTCAGATCATATGGAGAAGACGTCATCAGCAGCTTTTCACGATGATCCCCCAACAAATATCAACAACATGGAACCACGACCACTGTCAGAGCATGTGAAGCTCTGATCATCATCATCTCCGTTAACCGCTGGTGTCAGCTCATTAATCATGTACAAATGACTTATTGGAGGAGCGGGGGG
>CAAKHB010002655.1:0-13506 GCA_901007665.1 Aeoliscus strigatus
CTAGACATGCTATCCCGTTTTTGTACTTGTATCAGGTTGTATCAGGTGTGTGTGAAGCCCGAATGCATCTCTCCATCTATTGGAACATAATCAGCTGCACGTCTGATTTCAAATCAACTAAAAAAAACAGAAAAATTCAAACTTCAACAATAACCACAAAACGTGTGCATGTACAAGTATAGGTTGAGACCAAGTCTCAGGGTACCAGGCTCCCTGAGTGCTGATTCATTATGAACCTCTACTGTCACCTATTGAAACTTGAACATAACTACACCATATGTTTGTAGAGCACTGGCACCGAGCACTAGATGGCGCCATGGGAGAAGCTACAACACCTCGCTGACAAGAAACCAATCGCCTGAAATGGAGTTTGATGCCTGGATGATGCAAAAGAGGCTGAAAGTTTAGTGGTGAGAGATGCTTTTATGGTGGTTGACAGACCTCAAAGGATCCGTCCGACTGCACTGAAATTGGTTCAACCAGACATCACATCAACCAGACATTTGAAAAAGAATGTTAGAACATCCAAACTTTGAAACTTTGAAATTTAAAATCATATTCCATATTGCAAACAAAACAAGTGGTTTGTGCCAGTTGTGTGAAGTGTAACTCAAACTAGTGATTTGATGAGGTGCCAGATCAAATATGATTCTTCTTCTTCCTGCTCCTCTTCATGCAAGATCTGTGAGCTTTTGAGTTCCTCTTCAACCGTTCTTTGCTTTCATCGAGAATTAAACTAATTTGAATTACCAGAAGTAAGGTGATAATGGTCGTACTTGTGTATTTATGTGTTTTTCCTCCCTCCTGGTGGTTAAGGATGAGGACACGAATCAGTTGTTGTGTGAATTCACTGTAAAATACAGTATAGTCGTCAGCTCAGGACACTGGCGCCCTCTACAGGAGGCACTATCAGCATGAGCCTCACTGGGTAAATATGTGAACAGTCAAATCTGTGCTGACCCATTTAACAACACGTTACTTCAGAACAAACAATAGGAAATGTGTCTCTTACTTATAATAATAGCACAGCGTCTGACTATATTAGTATTATGACCATTCTCCTGGGCATATCATTGAGTTGTGTTTTATCTTGTATGTAATGTCCTGTTGCACCTGTAAATGTTGCATGCGTAGTGTCTGTGAAGGTTCTCAGTCATCCAGGTCATGGTATCTTGCTGGGTTACTTGAAGACGTTTGGCCACTCATCTGAGAAG
Organism: Aeoliscus strigatus; assembly: GCA_901007665.1. NCBI lineage: Eukaryota > Metazoa > Chordata > Actinopteri > Syngnathiformes > Centriscidae > Aeoliscus > Aeoliscus strigatus. The sequence goes on from CAAKHB010002655.1 coordinate 1,215, forward strand.
ATAGATAGATAGATAGATAGATAGATAGATAGATAGATAGATAGATAGATAGATAGATAGATAGATAGATAGATAGATAGACAGAAGGATAGATAGATAGATAGATAGATAGATAGATAGATAGACAGACAGATAGATAGATAGATAGACAGACAGACAGATAGATAGATAGATAGATAGATAGATAGATAGATAGATAGATAGATAGATAGATAGATAGATAGATAGATAGATAGATAGATAGATAGATAGATAGATAGATAGATAGATAGATAGATATTTATTGTCCCCTAGGGAAATGTGTTTTCACAGTCTGTCACAAGCCATCGCGTGTCAGCACCCAAGCATCGATATAAAGTGATTATATGCTCCACCTGAATCATGACAAGGTGCGTGTATGTTTGTGTGTGTGCTGAGCTGCATTCTACCTGTGTATGTTGTTCAATAACAACAACAAGGGCAGCCACACCTGCATTCACATGCTTTCATAATCACAGTATGCAACATACATATGTAATTAACATATTTTTAAATGCTAAGAAACATACCACCCATTTCAAACCCTCCAGCACTCTTGATGTGTGGGAACCAAGAGAGGCTTCTTCTGCAGAGAAAAGTGTAAAAAGAATGCGCAAAGTAGAGCAGGTACGGTCAGAGGTGTGTTGTGACATGAACTTTAACTCAGGACTCTGAGTTGATCAACTTGACTCATTCAGGTCAATTTCATGAGCGTTCCTGCTGGAATCTGCACGGTCAAAGCCAGATGTACAACTCTAACTCTGACTTTTCTTATGTGGAGAAGCGACATACCTCCGGCACTCTGGCACAACAAAGACAACAACAACAACGACAAAAAAACTGTTGTGTTGTTTATTTGTCTCTGATCCTTAAAACACACCTCCAGCAGTCGCTGGCAGGGGCTGTGAGGGTTCAGACAGTTGTAGAACCCGTCACACCTCAATTCCGCATCAGAGTGAAGACGTTTTAGGAATGTAAGGACATCTGGAGTGTTCCTCACTTTCTGAGTTGTAATTCGAGTCCAATCACATTGAATGTAAGGGGTGACAACTGGTTTTAGGTGGAGGTCAGGGCATCAGACATGGACCAGACATAAGCCTGGGGTGGTTCAGGTTGTCATGGCAACGAACGTCCTCACTTTGAGCGATAAACAAGACTGGATGTGTCTGTTTCAAGCGGACATTTCGCACATTTCCTTTCATCAGCAGCCGCAACGCTGACGGATTTCCAGCATCACAATTCCAGTTTCCATCTAGTTCATTGTCTCATCTGCGCTCCGTAATGGATGAAACATCCCGTGAGTTCAACTCACCTCCCCATGAGTTGGTCAAATACAATTGCAGTACAATGAACTATGGATTTTAAACTCAGCATCTTAATATTCCATACATGTGCATGTTGGTGAGAAAGAAATACTTTTTAAAAGACTGATACAAAACCTGAACTAGGGATATCTGCATAATATCTGCATATATAACAGAACAGGCTGCAGGAGCCCTGACATGGACTGTGTTTCCTCCATGTAGGCGTCAGCCAGTGTCACATGACCAGACAGAACACACAGAGCTGTCGGTTCAACCTGGAAAACACAGTGAGGTGGAACTTCCCCCCCAGGAGCAGCAGCAGCAGCAGCAGCAGCAGCAGCGGCCGCTCACACGCACAGCTGGAACTTGAAGCTCAGCAATCCAGGTTCCCTGTTTAAAGCTTCAAGTCTATTTTTGGCCCAAACTGGCCAGTTTGTCACGCTGAAACATCCTTTTCTGTTGGTTTCAGGAGTTGCCCCAAGATGAGAGAACAGAGGAAGAGAAAGGAGCCAGAGGACGGCGTTCATGAACGAGCAGACAGCAACGCTGGGCTTTCTCCTCTACCGGTGAGCTGGGATGAACCGGCGACACCTGCTCCGAGTCCCCAAGACAGAGGGAAACGAGGTACGACGTGCCATGACTCGGCCTTTAAAGTGTTTGGTTAGAGCCTCTTTACAAACTAAGTAGATCTTTTAGGACGCATCAGTGCAACTCCAGTTCGTTGTTGTGTGGAATATACTGAATAAATGACAGTGGTTATTTGTAAATGAGCACTGTGACCCTGACGACCTTCACCTATCAATACATTGATCCCTTGGAGAGGTTAAAGGAACTCTGTGAAGTCTGACTGAATAGGATCTAACAGTCATTTACTGGTTTAGCGTACTGGTTTACTGATCCTCACATATGGATCCGTTGTCTCTTCTTCAGCTGCCAAGGTGTCTGGTGACAAGGTTTACCTCGGCGTGCGTGTCAAGATGCCGGTAAAGGATCTTCTGAGGAACATTCGCCTGTCCCAAGGCTGGGAACCCAAAGATCTCCAGGTTTCATTTGTATATTTGTATATTTGTATATTAAAAAACCCCAATCGGTTTGTTTTTAGTTGGAATTTAGTTTGGAAAGTGAACGCTGTGTTGAAATATTCACCCTGTTTATCAAACAGCCTCATACACGGGAACTTAATTCTATGTGTGAGTTACTAATAACCAAGCAGATGTCAGCCAACCTGCCAGAATAATCATTTTTATTTCAATCACATCGTTTATGTTGGCAGAAGTTCAGCAGATGCAACTTGCACGTTCAGTTCTTTCGTTCATAATTGACATAAATCAGCAAACGATACTAATTGTTCCAGAGTTGCATGCCTGAAGAACTGGATTGTCGTTGTTACTGTTACTCTGAATACATATAATTAGTGTTAACGAGGACAGGTTGGCACACTTCAGCCTCTTCATATGTCAACAACAACAACAACTAAAAAAACAACTTTTACTACTTTACTACTACTTCAGTTTTAGCTTGGAAAATTCCACACTTGGATCTCAGTTAACATGAAATCATTATTGGACCAACAGACATATCTGGTAAAATTATTGTTCATATCTCCTCACTAGTTGCCAGGTATAATTTCCTTGGTGGAGGTGATCATGATTCCGATGTTAATTACAAGCTCATGTTGTAAAGAAAACGCCCAGAAAAGCTTCTGTGACATTTGAAGAGTCATGAACGAATGAAATGAAAATGAAAATGAAAATGACTTTTTTTGTGGTTCATGTGTTTGTTTTGGGTGTTTGTTTTTTTTTTGGACCTGGGAATTTCTTTCTTACCCGCCAAAATAGAGAAACGTGTGTTTTAAAGTGATCTGACAGAAACCGAGTAACTCCCATGCATGTAACTCTCTTTTCTTCTCTTTGTGCATGTCGATCACAGGACAAACTTGGTAAGTAAAACAAAAAATCGATGTAAACTTGTTGCTTGCATTTTACACACACACCTGAACTTGATTTTTTTTTTTTTTTTTTTTAACAGGTGACAAGAAACGAGTCAAAACCCGCACAGGTCGTCAAACTAGCAAAGTGAGCATTGGAAAAAAAAAAACACACTTTAAGATTCCTTAAAGCTATGACTGTCATTGACAGTCATTATCTAGGTTAAATTATAGGCAACTGAACTGGTTTTAGAGCTAAAGAAGCGTCTCAGTTGAGCAGTCAAAAGCGTCATCAAGCAAACTAGCCCGTTTACCAACGACTACCCCAAGCTGTGTACTGCAAGCTATAAATCCCATGACAGCTTCCAGGAGTATGTCAAGAACTTTATATGCTTTTGCATTCAGAGAAAACGCCCTACAAAGAGCCTGGAGGAGCTGGCAATCATCGTGGAGGTTCTGGAGGAGGACCTCAAGAGCAGCAGCAGGAACTGCTCCCCTCCTCAGATGTTGTCGCCGTCAGTGTCTCCTGAGCAGCTCATGGAGACAAATGGTAAATTCAGCACATTCACAGTGTGCAGCAGCCGGAGAACTGTGATTGGCACGTCCCATTTCATACGGCAGGGAAGCTGAAGCTCCTAGATGTTGAATGGATGTTGTCAGATGCTCCTCTGAACTTCCAGCAGGGTCATCACCGACTACTGTCACACGCCTTCAACACATCACATATCATCATCGCTCATTCACACAGAAAATCAAAACCAGAAATTATATCATCAAACTCTTTTTTTCAAATTTTCAAATTTGAGTTTTGCAGGAGTTGTTTAGATTCTAATTAAATTCCAGAACACTGTCACACGGATTAGAACGTTCTCTTAACCAAAAATCTTTGACAGTTTCGCCCCCGCCTGCAGGCTACAGCAGTGACGACCCCGATGAAATAATCCCCAGCCCCCAGCCGTGCGTCACCTTCTCGCCGCCAGCGTGCCACCAACAAGCCCCCGTCCCCTTGTCCCCCGGCTACACGCGCACCAGCTTCCGGACGTCCAGCGTCGACCTGGGCTGCGGAGGGAACATGGGGAGGGACGGGGAGACGGGGGACAGGTGGTTTGGGCCTCAGAGCCACAGATGGAATTGGAACAGCTCTGCGTTTTTCCGGGCGCAGCTGCTCAGAGAGGAGCGCCACCTGGGGGCGATCTCGGACGCGGCTCTGCTGGCCACCGACAGTCACGGCCGAACGTGAGTTTTGTGGATTCCGCCAAATGGCTCTGTCTCATCATCCAACGTTTGTTGCTGTAGTCGTTTGCGTCGGCAGCGGGCGATGACTCCATGACCTTGTCTAAAGACCGCAGTTACAATTAAAGGACAATTCTGGTGTTTTTGAGCCTAGTGACATCATGTCCTGGTGGTCAAAATGTAGAGATGACTGACATCGGCAATGCGCTCACTAGATGCACTGACAGTGCTTTTAGTCACCGATTACACACCCAGACTCAACAGGAACCGCATTGAGGCGCCTGTGTTGAACAAAGGAACAAAAATCTGTATGAGTGCTGTAAATGGTGCATCTGCCGTAACAACAGCTTGGATAAACCTGAACATGGTGCCACCATCCATAACCTGACATGGACAGATTTATAGTATTTGTCACGTGTCTGCGGGATGTAATCAAAGTAAGTAAATCAAACAAGATTCTTTTCAGCAGTTCAGCTGTCGGTGAGAGAGCCCTCACAGCTTCTCTGCAGTTACAACACGTGACGTAAATGTGTGAAGCGAACGTGTCGTCTCTCTCTCTCCGTTTCTGCAGAGCGCTCCATAAAGTGGTTTGGGGTGGGAAGAGGCCGCTGGCCTACGCCATCGCAAAACGGATGTTGGCGCTCGACAGTCTAGACGTCAAAGACTCGGACGGAATGGTACGCCGTGAAATGTGTCCTCGACTTCCGTGTTATTCCGCAGATGCTTTTAATCTTCACTCTAACTCCGGATGTCTCGGCGTGTTGCAGACGGCCCTTCTCCTCGCAGCAGCGCACAACCACCATCTGATCGTGGAGGATCTGATCAGTTTGGGCGCCAGCGTCAACGAGAGGAACAACTCAGGAAAGTCCTGCCTCCACCTCAGCGCTGAGCGAGGCTACGTCAGGGTCCTGGAGGTCAGAGTCCCGCTCGCTTCGCTGTTTTCTGCGCATCGCAACGTAAAGTAGGAAAACGACGCAGCTAAAGAGACAGGAAAAAAGAAAAAAAAACGGAACTTTTCTTGTGGAGGTTTGAGTCACTTATTAAATGCCCTCTAGGTAAAAAAAACAAAACAAAACACAAAAACCAACTGAGCCGGTTTGTTAAGACACAAAGAAATTGACTGGATGTTCTTCAAACATTGAAGTGTCGCGACGGTGACATTAAGGATGGATGACTCATCCAAAGTGGATAACAACTAGATAGCCTCACAGGCATGCATACATTAATACACACACACACACACACACACACACTGATACTGCTTACGTTAAAAGCATGGGATTACTGGTTGTTTTGCAAAATGTCATCGACAGGTTTCAACATTTTATTTCATAAAACTCTGCTGCTGATGAATTCAGAGGCTTTGACTCTGAAGTCACGTGTTTCTACGTTGTCCTGCAGGTTCTCAAACACAGAATGATGGACGGTCTGCATGTGGACGTTGAAGCCACGGATCACTCTGGTGCGTTCGCTTCTATTTTGCTGATATTTTGTGTTGCTTGTCGAAGATGCTCATCAACCCATTGGTTCAAGAGAATACCAGACAACGAAAATACCAGGGGTCCATGACCTGCGGCAGCTATTCTTCATTAGTAGTAATCCAGGCGTGTGTGTGTGTGTGTGTGTCTGTGTGTGCTCACAGGAATGAGTGTCCTGCAGTGCGCTTCGGTGGCTCTGAAGGCCACGTTACATGAGCTGGAAACCAGTATGTCCCCCGGTCACACCAGACTGCACGAGCTCCGTAAAATGCAGATCATGGAGTCGCTGGAGTGTCTGCTGCCGATGGTGAGCTACGTTCACGGCATGGTAGGTTTCCACCCGTCACAGATCATTTCTATGATTTTCACCTTTTTCCAAACGCATCACTAGAAGAGTCCGATCCAGATTTAGTTCTACAGTCTGGGTCACATACAATAATAATAATAATAATAATAATAATAATAATAATAATAATAATAATAATAATAATAATAATAATAATAATAATAATAATAATAATAATAATAATAATATACAGCGATATATACTGATACATGTATAATCTTTATATATACTGAATGAATGAATGAATGAATGAATGAATGAATGAATGAATGAATGAATGAATGAATGAATGAATGAATGAATGAATGGAAGACATTTTATTTTGTCATGGACCAAATAAGCATCCAGTCCAAACAGGTTCACATGATCCCCAAAAAGAAACAAACAAAGATGAACCTTCTCCAACCCAATGTCTTTTCCAAGCTTTTGGAAAGAAAAGCAGCAAAGGTACAGACATTAGTGAGACAGTTGGAGGGCGTCGTTAAAAGACGGGCTCCATGTTTGTATTCACCCTGGGCACTGAAATGAGTAAATGCGCCACTGTCGCCGTCACAGCTGCAGCTGCTTCGCTCGCAGACACACAACAACGGCAGTTGTAGCCAGAGGTCATTCAAACAGTGCAAACAGTGGCAGTTTCCACCTCGCAGCAGGTTTCACATTCTGGTTTAAATGAAAAAGAACATGTACAAATACTGAGTCACTGTGGCCGCGCACCCAGGAGCTAGTTCAGGAATGCGTGGGTCTGGTTCCTCCCAGTGTCTATCTATCGATCTACTGTGTGTAACCCAATGGCACATACTGTACATGCTGGATTTATGCTGAAAGCCATGATGGAGGCCGTTTTCCGTTCATCCGTCTCCCACAAAGGACAGACGTTGTCGTCCGCACAGGGCACAGAAAGTAAATGACTCTCATCAGCGCACAGAAGCCAAATGCGGATTCTACTGAGATCAGATCCGCGTGGCGTCTATGATGTTCGACGCTGGGATGTAATTACATGTGAAGTATGACAGTATGGAGAACGCTAATTAGCCCCGCCTCGCATATCACCTCTATCTGTGACATCAAGGAAGAACCGACGTGGTTTGTGCTCGTAACAAGACGCAACAGGCTGCAGTACACAAAACGCCTTTTAGAGGACACGATGTACTGACGGTGGCACGCAATCACATGGCTGTTTCAGTCACCGAGGGATTTGTTACTGTTTATTACACCCGTCTCAGGAAACAACTCCCCTGAAATATCCTGCTTTGCAAAACATGTCAAATTAAAATACTTATTTACTTCACTTCACTTACTCGTTCTTTCTTACTATGTTTGCTCTTGGTCACTGATGCTGTGTGACAAACACATTTTCCTGCGGAGATGAATAAACTATATCTGTTTAAAAAAAAAAAAAAAAAAAAAGAAGTTTTGATGAAGAAATAGGAAAAAAAACACACAAACAAACCACATTCAAAAACAGGAAACTTTACCAGAAATGATGTCACAACGGACCAGTTTACTTACTTTACAGGCCAAAGGATGTTGTCAGAGCACATGTTCCATTTACTCAGCATCAATCTTCACGTCTACTATGAGACTGACTGACATTTGATCGTTAATTCATGTTGTCTTCTTGTCCTCAGGGGAGCTGGAGTTTGCAGTCTTGAACTGTGGCAAACCTGCCCGACAAACCCGACAGTAATGTTCTGAGAAGCTCAGGCCTGAATTCTAATGTGCGACAGAAAGCCTGTAACACGGTTCTTTCCTCTCACGCATTGAATTTTTGCCTGTTACGTGAAGCATCTAATGCATCGACAATGCTAAGGTGCCTATCAGCTGGTTTCAATGAAACTTCGTTTGTTTGTTACATTGCAGTAGCAAGTTGCAGTCAGTGACAGACTCAGCTGTGCGGTCTGATGGTTGCGTTCTTTGCACATGGCTGACTTTTTATTTCTATATACTTCAGAAAAACAAATATAAACGATTGGATTTGGATCGGTAGAGACAGATCTTCATATAACTATGACGATCACACACATTTGCAAACACTGAATTTGATCCCGTCTGTTGACCAGTCGGACTAAACCTCAGCCCAGTTGAAGTAATGCTGTGGTTTTCTAGGAGATTTCGCCATTTGCAAGACATCCACAACCAGCTGTACATCTTTCTAGTACTGGGATGAACATTGTTGTTATTGATTACGGAGGACAGAAACCTATACATGTACATATTTCACTCAATCACTTTCAATATTGTACCTATAGAAAACAAATGATTTCAAGGGGGCGGGGCAAGCTTTGGAATGTAAAAATAAATACATTCAACATGTTAAAATATGGTTTATTTAGTTTAAAGTTTAACTTCACATCATGTATTTCATGTATCATCATGTATTCATGTGTTGACAGGAATTGTGTAATCATATTTTTTGAAGTTTTGTAGACTCTAACTAGCTTTTTTATTAAAAAGCTCTATATATTTTTTAAAAAAATAATACATCCACAGTGCGTTTAGAGGGGCATAGAATGAAAGTGTAGCTTTTCCTGAAAAAAATTATATATATCGTGTGCATTGATTATTTTATATGTTCTGACGAGTCCGTCAGTGTGTCTATGATTTCATGTACAAGCCAATAGCGATTGGGGCATTGTGAGTTGCCAGATACGGTCTCTAGGCTCGTCCACCGAAGGCAGTGTCTGCAGGTCCTGTAGCAGCAGCAGCAGCAGCAGCAGCTTCACAGCCCCAGAGTTATGAATCACAGAGGTAGAATGAGTGGAGAAGAGCAAAAACCAGAGTCAATATTGGAGAAGCAAATGCTAGATGGACTCAGAGAATGGATTTCAAAACACACAATGGCGACTTTTTTCCTCGATAGGTAAGAAGCTAACTCGCTAGCTAATTTAGCTTACTTGTTCATTAGTTGAAATTCGTAGTTACCCGGTTAGATTCATCCCTTGACATGGTGCAGACTGATGGCTTGACTCAGTTGGCAACAAACCTGGCAACCCGGCTGCTGTATTTTGTGTGTGTGTGTGTGCCAAACTGTGCCAAATTACACACAGTTCACCTTTAATTGCTGCTTTGTTCAAGTAAAACTTTTAAAAGACTTTTTTTTTTTTTTTTTGCTATGCAAAGAAGTGATTCAAAGTTTGTTTTCAGATGCATCCATGAATACACTTCACCGTTTGTTTTGGGGTTGATGCACTTTTTCTCATTTTCTCATTTTCTTTTTCTCATTGCATCACATCTTACAGTAACATATAAAAAACACTTTATTGTAACGCAAGGCTGGAGACAGGCCAGTGGGTAATAGTCGTAATAATGCTTATGAATCTGGACTGTGGTTTTCAGTGAAGAGCTCAATAAATATCATGAGATCCGTCAAAATGCTTTTGTCCTGGCTGTGATTTTTTTGAACTGTTCAGGGTTTTCAAAAGTTCTCAGATACGTCGATAGTTGCTGTGACTTTTGAAGCACCAGTTACTTCGTGTAAAGGCTTGAGAACCTATTAAAAAAAAAAAAATTCCCTCCACAAATCATCCAGCACTTTGATTTGTCTCAGAGGTTTTCTATGTGCCGGGGCTTGCTGAGCTCGTGTGGGCGGATGACTCGTCGCTGCAGCTATGACGAGCATTTCCCCACTTCTTAACTGTTTGACAACCTTTACCCCTGCTCGCTCTGTTCTTCACATATTCCACGATAAACAAAATGAGACAGTTATTTGCAGTTAGTTATGTCACTGATTAATTTACTTTCAGAAGCTGCTTCAGAAACTCAAGTGTTTTATATATATATATATACACTGTATATATATGCATATAATATACAGGAAATGTTCTGTATGTTTCATACATTCTTGTACATATGCCCAAGAGGCAACCTGTTACACAACCATCGGTACTCACAAGCGACCACATTCTGACAGCTTGTGATGCTGGGAGCAACTGAAACCTGTTTCTGAGCGCAGCAGCTGAAACAGACCAGACCTTCTAGTTCTACATGCTGCAGCGTAAGGGACCAGGTAAAAAGAAAACAGTCTATTTTTTTTTTAGTGGGGGTGTATGTGTGTGTGGGGGTGTTTACAAGCATGTTTGCAAGTGCAACGGTTTAAATCCCGGTCTCCTCCAGGGTCCCACTGACACCTAAAATGCTCCTGATGCAGCAGCATCATCAGCGGGTGAATGTGTGTTTGCAGCTTCTCCCAGCAAGTGTAAATGTAGGTGAGTGCTGTTAAGGAAAAAAAAAAAATCTGTTCACATGATGCTGTTTCTGTCATAGTTTCAATTCTTTTTTTTTTTTTTTTGTCTGCTGGGGGTGTACTTTTCCGTAACGTGAGGATATTTCAAGCTGCTGTGACCATCCCGACCTTCATAACTGCACATTCATGTTTTGACACTCCCATCATTTGTGTTCGGTCACCCAATAAGCAGAATCTTGATGAGATGGGGGTCTGTATCTCCAGGGCCTTCCAATGTGGCTGTATCTAACTACATTCCCATTGTCTTATGATTAACTTGACTTCCGTTCAGGGGCCTTTGGATTTTCCTGGCAGAAGACACGGTGAGACAGCAGCAGACAGTTTCATCACTTCACACGGTGCCTTTTTATTTACGATGCCTTCGGGAGCTGGTGCCACCATCCCACTTGAGTTGGGGAGGTCGATCACAGGTTGTGTGGCCATCATGTGCTCACAACTCTCGTTTACAGCGATCGTCGCTGTGATTAGTCCCTTTTCATATTCAAACTTGAAGACTATTTGTGAAGCTGCGACCATTATTGTCATATTTTGCCCCATCTCAGTATGGTAGCACACCACAAATCCTGAATTCAAACACGGAGCTATAGGTCCTTTGACGCAACTCTGGTAAGATTTTCTATTAGGAAGTGGTAAGGAATTAATCTTCGCTCGCAGACAGTTACCAACTACATAACCTTCTTTGCAACGGTTTCAAAAGGAGCAGCTACAAGCTTGATCCACCACACAGCACAATGAACGTCACACATCTTTTCCAGTCATCAGGACTTTTGTCCCGTGTAATGAACTCCTCGGATGTCACAGTGATGTCTGACTGTCCCACACACGATCTTATTCCCTGCCTTTGATCACATCATCGCTTCACCGTTTCCTCATGTGTCCCATTTGTGTTTGTCGTTTTCCTGCCGGCAAAGAAACTTGACACAAAAACCACGGATGGGGTTCATGTGACAATGTTTCCAGAGGTGTAAGAACGCACTTCCTCTCTGGAGGCGACAGGGATCCATGTACACGGGGGACGAGACAGGAGTTTATTAATGTTGCGTCCATATGAATGTGTGAAACCACAAATGACGTTGTCATTATATGATAATACAATGAACATCCTTTGCACATCATTAACCTGTCAGCCAGAATCCAATGTGCTTTCATTGAGGTGTGACGTGTCAAAGCCTTTTTATATATCCTTTGATCGTTCTCCGCGCACGCTAGGAATGAATACGTCGATTTTTTGCCACGACGTGACATTTTTATCGTCGATGACAGCAATGTGTCGTCAATGATCGCTGATCGTGAGTAGGTGTGTGTCCACTCTGCAGCCAGCATGAAGGACACAAGGCGACTCTGCTTCTTCCACGTCCGTGTGTGCAGGCGTGTGCGTACGTAGCTGGATGACAGATTAGTTCATTGCTGTTGAGGCTTCAGGTGTACTGAAGGATCTTATGAAGGTTTGTCTGTTTTCAGTGCAGCGGAACAAAGGGGAACGTTGCACCTACCCCTCCACGGTGACATCTAGTGGGCAATTTTGTTCACGCCACATTCCGTTAACTGGATTGTGCTCCATTCTGAAAGAAAGGAGCCTGTCGTAGGCTTTTAGGTACAAAGAAGGTGGAATGAAAGCAAATTATAATCCAGTTAAATGAGAGGAAGAAACACATTCAGCGACTTTGAGGGAGAGTCTGTCCACAATGAAACTTTCCTTTTGTTCCACAACAACAACAACAACAACAACAACAATCTCCTTCT
>CAAKHB010002655.1:27372-40201 GCA_901007665.1 Aeoliscus strigatus
GGGGGGTGGCGGGGGGATGTTAAATGAGCCTCTGGGTGAAAGATGTGAAATAGAAATAAGGAATTCTGTCTTTGTAGCTCTCTTCTGCCTGCTGCTGTGAGCACTCACACATTACAGCTGAATGTAGTGTGTGTGATAGTGGAAACAAAAAACACCCAAAAATGTTTGCAGAAGGAAATCCTAATTATTTTACATTGTGGTTTCAAAACAAATTATAAATGTCACCATCTTGAAGATTATTCTTCATATTTTATTTAATATTATGAATTTATTTTTTTGCTGCTTTGGCATTTCTATCAAGTTGTTTGTCATTTCGGTGTATTTTTTGACAAACCACACAACAGTTCATGGCTCAGTTCCTATTGTAGATATTGTAGATAGAACATATTGTAAACGGTTTAAAATTCTGCGCTGAATTACGATTGAACTGCAGGATAAGACATAGACAAATAGACATTGAGGTATTTGGCATTATAAGGTCAAAACCTTTGAATTAATAATTTCTGGATCAATAACCTTTTTACTAAACCTGCTTTCTGGAACGAGCCTCTGGACATTGGACAGGAATCTAAACGGCACCATTTGGCTGTGAGGGCTCTGCTCCAAAGATTTATTTAGTCCATGGAGGCAGACATAAGACAGACATGGGATATTCATTCTCAGTGGTGTTGATAAGCAGGGACGCCGCCAGGGGCAGAAAAGTGATGATAACTCGAGGCCTGTAGGGTCAAAGGGTCAATGACTGGGGGCACCGGGGCTGATAAGACATGACAACACATGAGTGTTTTCCTTGTTTTAGGATTAATTACTGCAAGTTTCTGCTGATTCTCAATCGTGAAATGAGGGAAAGTTTCAAAGTTTGATTGATTGTCAGGAACTTTGGAAATGAGGAAGAATCTTCAGCGTTTTTCTTCATTTCAGGATGAACTAACTAACTTACCGAGCCTGCTATGTGAAACAGGCCCCTACTGAACACATGATCATCATAGTGTGTGTGTGTGTGTGTGTGTGTGTGTGTGGCATCATTGTTGGGAAATGAAGCTCCATTGGGAGGAGACTGCAAAGTTCAGCCAATTTGTGGGAGTGACTGGAGTCCAGAGAGGAGGGATGTGTGTTTGTGTGTGTGTGTGTTGGGGAAGGGGGGCAGTGGCTTTGGACTATAAACAGCCAACGACCGCCGCCCCCCCCCCTCCTGTAGCTGGAGCTTCACGGTTCTCGCTCCTGTGTCGGTGGTTGTCGGTGTGACTCGGTGTGTGTCGGTGTGTGTCTCCTCTGAACATGGCGGCGCATGTTCGCCAACTGTTTGCGCTGACAGTCGCATCCCTTCTCCTGCAAACTGTAACATCCACCAGCCGCAATAGCACGTAAGTACCACACTTTGTTTACTTGGCACGTAGGAGCGCACGTGCTCACAGGAAACGCAGCTACACTCGATGAAGGCAATGTACACTGTTGTTGTTGTTGTTGTTGTTGTTGTGGCATCACCAAGAACTACTTCCAGGAAGCAGGCTCAGTAAAATAAACCCTGAGTTTGTTAATCCTGAATTGATGAAAACTTAACAGAATTTTCCTTCTTTCACCGTTACTAATAAACTGAATTCAAACATATGAAACTATAAAGATATTTGGTTTGATTTCTGTCAATTTGCACGAAAATATCATTGAAAAATAAGCAATTTTTGTTAATTTATTCTTTTCAGGATGAATAAACTGATGAATTATTACTATCCCTGCTTTCTGGAACAAGGATGAGGCCTCTCTCTAGAGTATGATGCAGTCTAGGGTCAGGCTGTCCTCCCTGTGTGTGTGTGTGTGTTTGATATTTGACCCCCACGCTAATTCGTTATAAGAGTGAACAGCTCTTGGGTCAGGGTGTACTTGACCCTCGGCGCTATAAGCTGCAGAATCTTCAGTTCTAATTACACAAACTGACAGAAATCAAGCCAGATGTCGTCAGAGCAAATGTACTTTCGTTTGTGTCACCTGTGTCATCCAAATGTTTTGGATGGTAAAGTGAAAGAAATGAGAACATGTATTACATATGTATACATTCAGTCAAAACATGATTTAAATCTTACTTATGAAGCCAATAAAATGTGTTACCAAACATTCTTCCAAATTGGAACTATACAATTTCTTGCATTTTGAAAAAACTGTTCTTATGCTGTTTTGGATGTAAGAGCACTCTGTCTGTCACAACTTCATCACCTCATGTTCTTGTCATGGCGATGAATCGGTCCAATGACTTTTCACCATGTACCGTCCTCTCTGGCATCGATATTCTCAGCACCACCCAGCAAACTCAATTACAATATGTCCTTTATGTGTCATTGGCAGCGGTCGGCCCCTGTGGTCGGCCCCTGTGTGCCAGCTGGCCCCAGACGCAGCGGATTCAGCAATTAGACTGGAGATAACGTGGCTGTGCAGGATGACTCAGCATATTTGCTTTTCTGTGACAGACATAATGCGTAGTAGAGTGTTAAGGGTTCTCGTTCCGTGACTGAGCGTGTTTTAGCAAAGAAGTGGACTGAGAGAGAATACCACAATACTTCAGTGAAAATAAAATGCAGCTTGTAACTATGGCAACCAGCTGTGACCAAAACCTACACTGTAGCGGCTCACAGAAGTACTGAAGCACTGAGCCATTCTACTTCTTCAGTCGTCAGAGGCGGCGAGAAGAAATAAGATTCAGGATAGTATTGTTGGGGACACATTTTTTCAATCAGGCCAATCAAGAAAAACTTTAATGTTGAAATCTGTACATGTAGTGTCCTTAAATTTAAACGTAACTTTTGTGCTTCTGTATGTTATATTCTACACCTCTGTGTTCTTTCATGTGTGTTTTATGTTGTTTTTTTCACTCTTGTGCTTGTTCCTCTGTGTCCTTGCAGCATCTTTGCAGTGACGGTGAGCTCCCGGGTGACGGGAGGGAACGAGGAGACGTTGTGTGCTCAGATCCACGAACCCACGGAGCCCGTGACCCTGACTGTCAGTCTGATGGTGCAGGAAACCGCCACAGTCATCCTGGAGGAGGCTGTTACACAGGACTTCTACCGCTGTCTGACATTCCAGGTCGTAGACAGTTCCGTCTGATGTGTTCTTTTTCTCTGCTGTGGTAGTTGAATCCGAAAACTGGAAATAGTTTTTCATCCAGGCGGAGCTGTGAGTGAAGCTGTCTGGGACGATGCTTCTTTAATTTCGGTCGGGCTGCGGAGATTAGTCATCATAATCGATTACGTCGACAACAAAAATGTGACTGGACGAAAATGTAAGCGTTGGCGCGTCATGTTATTGCTGACATCACACACGTTCTCATCTGTAGCTGAACTACTGGAAATGCTGGGGGCAGTATCCCGCTCGCTCTTTACACCCCGCAAAGAAACGGAGAAGAAGAACGCACAAATTATGGCGGGACAAACAGACAAAGAAGCTCGAAAACACCAACCGAAACTTTCCATAGTTTGGGCAAATGTTGCTGAAAATAAACCAGCAAAACATGTTAAATACAACGTCTGCGAAGCTCAACTCATGGCAGCACTACGACAATGAACAAACATCTTAAACGCCAACACCCCAACTGCTGTATCGTCACGTGCCGCAGAGAAGTTCACAAATAAGGCCGATACCTCGTAGGTACTTTGAAATGACATGTTTATTTGTCAATTCACCGCCTAAATGATGCAAGGACATAATACATTTGTGTCATACGTATATCAGTCAGAAAACCATGGAAGAAGCTCGCTTAGCGACCGCTAACAGGGTATGTTTCACAGGTGTGAAAGTTAGGATAAATAGAAGTCCAAAATATGTGCTTTAACGTAAATGACTCGTCGAAAAAATAATCGACAGATTAGTTGACAACAAAAATAATCGTTAGAACTGATGGTGAGACGCCATGTTGATGGTTTTCTTTGTTCACAGTGAATGAAAGTGATCTTGGCACGTTGTTCCGACTTCAGTCATCTTCCCGTGAGGACACAAAGACGGTTGTACTTTTGGCCAAACAGTGAATGTCGGTCTGAGAGCTGGGATAGTGACGTGAGGTTAGCCAAGCTGTCCAGTCACAGATGTTGTCATCTGGTGGGGGGGGGGGTCTTTCCCTTCGTAGGTACATGGACCATTTGATCTTAGAAGTATAACTCAGGCTTTCGTGCTGCGGTTGCTTTCACACCACTGTTTGCGGTTACGTAACATGGGCTTCGCTCCCTATCGATGTAAACAACCTGCTGACCTCAATCGGCTCTGTGACAACTACCCGGCCTCTGGGTCTGAGCTGGAATTGCAGCTAAACTGAGATTGTTTTCTGCCAGAGTCCAGCTATGTACCTGTGTTTCTCCGGGCTCCCGCCCTCGCAAACGGTTCTGACGTATTTGCGCACCGTTATGTAGCAGCGATTTAAATGTGGAAGGGCAAACAAGCTGTCTAGCGCATCACATGAAATGAGAATACAAATGAAATAAGTAGCAGAAAATAAAAAGCTACACTTCATTATGAACTAGTGGTGAATATGTTAACATGTTATGTTATGTTAATATGTTAGTGCTAGCTAACAGATTGTTAGCTAGTTCTTTTAGGTATTTTAGGTAGTGTTGAGATAAATATGCTGTATATGCTTTGTGATTGCTAAAATGGTGGACGTGTGCACAGTCAGCAGAATTTCAGTACAAGTGGAAAATTATTACATAATTAAGACTGACACTGCTGAGCTATACTGCTTTGCTTTGCTTTGTACTGTTTGACATTACTCCTTCGTCCCTATCTGTTTCCCCCTCCCTTTCTGCTCGCTGTGGAATTTGGTTTTGCAGGTGATGAGATGATGAGGCTGAATTAACTATGGAATGAAGACACCAGAAACTGCGAAAACACCGTCCCATGACGGAATTTCAATACAAGGGTTCAGTTGTGTTAGACTGTTTGAAGAGGTTCAGACTTCATGAACTGACCTCAGCTACGTGTCTGTCGTGATCTGTAATTCTACTATTTTCCCGATTTGTTATAAATCATGTTGAACTAAACTAGAGGACCAGAGTTTCTGTTTCCAATGCCAATTCCAAAGATTTTGCTAAGAATCTGGCATTAGTGGATTCTCGACAGTAGCTAGCTAGCTTTGATAATCTTAGCTAGCTAGCTAGATGTAGGAGCTTGGCGTATTACCCGAAAACGCGGGTAGTTTGCAAATAACCTATCCTTCCGTCTTGTATGCATGCAAACAACCCTCGTAATTTGCCTGTTTTATTCACATTACCCGTAACAAATAAAAAACATCATTTTTTTGGGAGTGAAACCGTGTTAATGATATGAACAGAATCTATCCAGTTTATAATCGATGTTGAGCATATGTCCTGCTCCTTTCTGACACATCTATGTTCTTTTCCAGGTCCCAGTGGTGCGCACAAGAACTGTAGCAACCGTAGATGTCTCTATTACGGGTCAGAACGTCACGCTGAACAGGTCGACCAAAGTCCACGTTGAGCCGCCGTCTTTCCTCCACATCATGCAGACCGACAAGCCCGTCTACAGACCTGGACAGACTGGTACGTGTCCGCCTAAAGCTTCCTGCTGTGAGGTGGATCTGACATCATCCTTCAACCACTCATTTTCTGTTTGATTTTGACAACATTATTCTGATTATAAATGTTCATTTTATCATACAACTGTTGCATTTTATCGTACGCTACCAACTACCAACATGATATCAGGTTAGAGATCATTCTATGATATTTATAGTTACAGATATAGACATGTATGTATTGTTAACTCTTCATCGCAATTGTGGTGGAAAGTACAAACAACATAAAAACACTGATCTTTCGACATCTGGTTTTTGCGCCCACTTTTTTTTTTCCACCAACAATCCAGAATCATTGTTTCATGTGCCAGCACAGGATGTAAAAAAAAGCATTTTATTCATTGCCCATTGATAAGTTTTTCCTCGCCTTGCCTGACAAGATGAGAAAATGGTGTGCTGCTTGGAGTCCTAAGCCCCGCCCCCCCTGCAGCAGGCACAGAGCAAAAAGCTGCTCGCCCTTTCTATTTTTAACTTTACTCATGTGACGCTTGTCCAAATATCACAGAATTTACATAAAACCCAAACACTTCACTGCGTCCTGAAATAGACTGGATATTCTTGAGTTAGACACACACACACACACACACATTCCTTTCACCATGATTTTATCGTTAGTGTATGAATATTACCAGACAAATCGATGGTAATATTTCCATTTCCTGTTTGACTTTTAAGTCCAGTTCCGAATTGTTTCCATGGACGCCAGTTTCATCCCCGTAAATCGAGTGGTAAGTTTCTGATTTATGTTTTTGTCAGATGAGGGATTAAATTCTAACCTGTGAACTTTGGGAAATCTGGGATTTTCTAGCGCGCAGTCAACGCGTCGATAGAGCGAGGTCTATGTTGGCTCTGGAGAGTGGGAGGTGAGCGCAGGGCTGTTTGTTGCTTTTGGAGACAGCGTGGGTGTGAAGCGCTGTGTGGAGTTCTGTGATAAACATGCTGTCAGAGTTCATTTGGCTCACACTGCATTTGACCCAACCATCTGAATCAATACGGGCCCAAGGCCTCTCCCACTTGTGATGAGAGGATCTGGCGGAAAACGCTGCTTCCTTTAATTTATTTGAAGAGAGCACGTCTGCGTAACACATAATGAATGAGCGGCCCGTGAGTCTGCCGCCTCGGTGGATCACAAGTGTCTTTGTTCTGGGATTTTCCGCCGCTGGCCGTCAGCCACAGAGAATAATTGTACCTGCCCACTTCTTATTGAATCTGGCTATTTTCTGCTCCCTCAGAAAAAGGGAAGAAAGCCGCAGCTCAGTCGCCATTTTTCTTTCAGTCAGCTGGCACACAAAGCTTTTACAAACGGCAGCGGCACGTTAACAAGCGATTTCGTCCGATTTCATTTTGTGCAACTTTGACGTGCCTGCTTTTTTTTTCTTTTCCAGTACAAAGTGGTGGAGCTCCAGGTAAGAGGCACACTGACAGCGGTAGCTGTAGCTTTGAGTCTGACCACACACACACAAGTTTTCATTTATTTTATTTCTTTACATTCAAATTTGATCTTATCAATGATGACGTTTGACGTCTTAAAACCCTAAAATACTTTGTGCAGGATCCAAACACAAATCGCATCGCCCAGTGGTTGGACCGAACCGTCGCCGGTGGCATCCTTGATCTCTCCCACCCCACCATCCCTGAGGCCGTACAAGGAACCTACAGGATCACCGCGACGACGGACAAAGGAGAGGAAATATCCCACAGCTTCGACGTCAAGGAATACGGTCCGCAACACACACACAAGCACAAGTCTCGCTGCGTTACCGTCTTTGAATTGGACCCCTTCTGCTCTCCTGCGCTTCAGTGTTGCCAAAGTTTGAAGTAACCGTTCAGCTGCCCAGTGTGATCAGCATCCTGGACGAGGAAGCGACACTGAAGATTTGTGGAAAGTGAGCACACACGAGACTCTGTATAGTCCAACCTGACTTGGACAAACTGAACATAAAAATTAAACAACTGTTCAATTTGATCGTCATCAGCACGTCACCAGTGTTCATTCTCCTTCGTGCTCGCGTGTGTTTCCTGCAGATACACTTATGGGAAACCTGTCATCGGGTCGGTGCAGGCGGCGCTTTGTAGAAAAGGCATTCCATATTCCTGGGTGATATTTTTCCCTCGAAACCTCTGCAAGACTTACAAGCTGGACGTGAGTGGTCGAATAGAATGCATTGAAAGAAAAAAAACAAGTTTTTGCTCACACATGACCTCTGTAGACGGACAGAAGCGGCTGCGCGACACAAAACGTCAACTTGACCTTCTTCCGCCTCAGCAACACCAACTACGTAGATTTTCTCCACGTGGATGCAGAAATGGAGGAGTTTGGCACAGGTAGGCCGACTGGAGGTGTGACAGGGGGGTGTGATGGGGTATCCGATGGGCCACGTGTGTGTGTGTCTCTCGTAGGCGTGGTCCTCAAAGGAAGCGGGCACGCTGACCTCAGCTTCGACATCCGAACGGTGACGTTCGAAGACGTACCTGCAGCGTACAGGTCGGGAATCCCCTTGGAGGGGAAGGTAAACTGACTTTTCTTATGTTGGACTTACGACACACATAACTTGGACGGATGGAAGTAAAAAAAACAAACAAACAATCATGGAAAAATTTATTCCACCACTTTTTTTCTACAATTTCTTGTTGACTTTGTGACCACTAAAGGTGCATTTGCGGAGCTGATATCTAGATATGTTCCATAGTTTTCTCTATAATAACCAAAATGTAAGTTCTTACATCCATTGTACTGTTTGTGAGTCACATGATACACGCAGGAGTTGCATTGTTCTGCAAAGACAGAAAGAGCCCAGACCAGTGGCCTTCTTGCCATGAGTGCTAATAGTATCCAAATATCTTGGCTCTTGTTCTCAGGTGAAAATGGTCGGCCCAGACAACCAGCCTGTCTTCAACGAGTCCGTTTACTTGACCGCTGACTCCAAAGAAATTGTTCTGACCACAGACGCCAACGGCATGGCGTCGTTCTCTCTGAACACGTCGCTGTGGAGCGGCGATGTCAGCCTGAGGGTTCGTTACCGCCGTGACTCAAAGCAGCTTTAACATGGCCGACTCTGGGTCCACGTCGATGGTGAATGCGCTTCCTGTCAACAGGCGAGGTCCCGGCAGTTGGAGCCAAGACAGCAGTACATCCCCAATTTCCGCTGGCCGGTGTACAAGTCCGACTACCACAGGGTCACCGAGTTTTACTCCAAGAGCAGGAGTTTTCTGAAGTTAATGCAGGTAGACGGGAAGCTTCCCTGCGACAAAGTCGCAAGCGTCCACGCTCAGTACATCATTCCAGGGGAGGAGCTAGAGAACGGACAGGAAGTCCTTCACCTTTTCTGCCTGGTAAGATTCAAGATAAGCTGGAGATCAGTGGTCAAAACACACCAGTGGTGTTGTGCTTGTTGTGCTCAAGATAAGTTGGTGGGGGCTATATTTGGGTTGAAATGTATTTTTCCATGCGAGAAACATACATTAGTGTCTTGTTTTTGCAGGTGATGTCCAGAGGGAGGATAGTCCAACATGGCCGTCTCCCACTGGCTGTTAGAGCAGGAACAGGTTTGACACTCGTCAGAGATCATTCAGACCACGAACAACATGAAAGGAACAAAAACCAGTGGAAATATAATCAACCTTTAACAATCTTGTTACACAAATCATGACCCCTGACATCTATTTAGTCTTTTTGTTCATTATATTCATTATTATTTCAATAGTAAAACCATCAGTCCCATTACAGTTGATAGATATCCAGCAGAACACTAGGAAATATGGTCAAATCAGAAGCAAAAACAATATAAATACGGTGAACACAATTAATATGGTGATTAAAAGAGTAAATTATCAGCATTTCCTGAACATTTCATTAAAATCCGTACATTACTTTTTGTTATTTTGCTAACAGACAAACAAACAAAAAAAACAAAAGATGGTGGCTCCTTGACGGAGGTAATAATAACAATTATGAACTAACTATAGAGTCCAATAACCATACAATCAAATGAGTGTATCAACATTAGTTAAATATTTGAAGTACATAAAAATCTAAAAAAGATACAATAAAAAGTATCTGACATAAAAATCCATCAGTCAAATATCTGTCAGTAAGGAATCTTTTGTCTTTGTCCCCTGTCTCCCTGTGATTCTCAGTCAACAAAGGGGAGGTGTCCGTCCCCCTCCTTCATCTGACAGACCTGGCTCCATTTGCTCAGGTGCTGGTTTACACCATCTTGCCCACCGGCGAGGCTGTTGCTGACAGCCGCGACTACCCCGTTCAGCTCTGCTTCAACAACAAGGTTTCTGGTAAAACTGGGCTCCGTAAATGGCCGGAAGCGTCGGAAGCGCTCACACTCCGCCTGCCGCCCTCCTCCTCAGGTGTCTCTGACGTTCCCGCTCCAGCAGGAGCTCCCGGCTCAGAAGACCTCGCTGAATCTCCAGGCTCACCCCGGCTCCCTGTGCTCCGTCAGAGCCATCGACCGGAGCGTCCTGCTGCTGCAGGCTGAGAAGGAACTCTCCATTGACAGTGTGAGGCTCCTTGTACACCTTTGTTCGTTTGCTCTGGTCTGGATCAGTTGATGCGTCGGTTTCCCTTAAATGAGTCTCATCAGTCCAATTCAACAATCTCCTTTACGTTTATTTGGCTGATGATTCTAGGACGGAAAACTGGGATGTTTCTGGGTTATAGGTGACGTTCGATTGCTCTTCAGTCTTGTAAATCTTTAATATTTTGGCTTTTATTTGTCACCAGAGCCAAACAATTGTTTTTTGTTTGTTGTTGTTCGTACGAATGTATCGTTGTCTTTTTTACAAAGTTTGTTTAATTTTTACCTTGAAAATCTAGAAAATCCCTATCTCTCATCATTGAAGATTCAATTCTTCTGCGATTGTTCTGAAATTTCATACCCGCATTTGGGGTGGGGTCCACTGTCATGACACAGAAGTCCATCTAGATGGGATCAAAATGGTGGACAGGAAAAATCTGGAAAGTTAACATGGGAAATACCACGAAGGATTTTTTTTTTTAAATCGCAAAAAATGAAAATTGATTCCGATTCACTTGCAATCACTTCGGTGGATGTAGAATGGACATATCTACCAACCTGCCAAGTGTCATGAGGACCGGACACAGATTACAGGTGAGGCAGTCGTTCAAAGTTCCAGATGTTTGACATTGGATATGAGCTGCTCGCTGGAGGTCTGTGCTCTCCGAGTGCTGCTTTGGTTGCGGCTAATCCACAAATCCTCTGATCATGTTATTCAGAGAGTTCTGTCCTTTTTCGGTGTTTGCATGTCAACTGGAGAACCGCACCGGAGTTCCCCTTCTTGCTATGAGTAGTGCTGACCACTGACCCACCGTGTCACCCACAGGCAGACCTACAATCTAGGACCTACAATATATCGTTCACCTCCTCCTGGCTGAGTTCAAGTTTACGGCCATTTATTCGCCCGTGTTCTCCATGCAGGTTTACAGCCAGCTGCCCGTGCAGAGACTGTCAGGGTACTCGTACGAGGTCGACGACTCCGACACATTTCCCTGTTATTTTCCTGTTCTGCATGAGGAAGACAGACGAGTGAAGCGCAGTTTTAACTTCGGAGGACCCCCGGATGAGAAGAATGACGTCCACAGCATCTTTAAAGTAAAAACCCATGTCTGGCTTCAGAGTAAACATTCACATCCACTGTATCCAGCTGTTAATGCACATGACTCCACAATCTTCATCTTTATCTTCCTTCCAGGACGTTGGAATTAAAATAGCAACAAACGCTGACATAAAGAAACCTTTTATCTGTCTCATGGACATTTTGTATGAAGGTACGTTTACTGGTTGTTTTGTCCACTCCATCGTCCACAGGACGTCACTGTATCTGTCTCATGGATCGTTTCTCCTCTTCTCCTCCCAGATACAGATTTTCTAGCCCTCGCAAATGTGCAATTTCCTGGTGCTGTGCTGAGGCAGCAGACGGAGACGGTCAGGACGTTCTTCCCAGAGACCTGGATCTGGGACCTGGTTTCTGTGGGGTAATTCCAGCACCAGTGATCGTTTTCCTTCAGATACCTCTGTGTGTGAAACAGTTCTTGTTGTCGGAGAAGAAATTAGACGTCAATGCTTCCTCCACCATTTGTTCTACAAAACGTCAAAGACAATGTGGAACCACCTTTTTTTTCTGAGACAATGTTGAACGAATAGATAAATCAGATAGATCAGTAGAACGCTGCGTGTCACAAGTGGCGATTAAGAATACAAATTAAAACGTGATTAATAGCATAATCCAAACATTTCATCCTTTTTTTTTTTACATTATTAATAAGAGAAATGAGCCCCAGAGTTAAAATCATCTGCTGTGAGTGAAATAAAATAAATAATAATTAAATAAATATAGTAAATAACAACAATAAATAAATACATGAATAATCTTTAAATTTATTTTTTAATACTTGAGAGCTTTGGCTTTGTCCAACACTTTGTCCTGAGCTGACTGATACAGTTTAGCGTCGGTTGCAGTCTGTGAATCGTTCAATCTGGTCCTGGAGAGGAACGTTTCTTCCAGTTCTTTTGGAGAATGTGTTTGTTGGACATTTTGTTTCGTTCTGATAAAAATTCTCCTAGTTTGTGGTGAGGCCAGACTGTTGACTACAGAGCGGGTCGTTTAAGGTGGAAGAGTAAGATGGAGACACCGATGTAAGAAAACAAGCACTTTATTGTTATTAAACCAGTAAATTGTGCTACTCGACCTCATGTGTTCGCTCAGAGACAACGGCTCGGTGAGCGTAGAGAAGACCGTCCCAGACACCATCACCCAGTGGGTCGCCGGAGCTTTCTGCGTCTCGTCCGTGGGCTTCGGCCTGTCGCCCAGCACGGAGCTGACGGCGTTCCAGCCCTTCTTTGTCAGCCTCACGCTGCCCTACTCCGTCATCCGAGGGGAGGTGTTCACGCTCAAAGCGACCGTCTTCAACTACCTCTCCAAGTGCATCATGGTAAATACCGATGACGTGACCGGACAACTTCACCGTTTCACCGTTTCGTTGCATCAGCATGTCGTCATTTCTGCCCGCAGGTGACGGTGACGCTGGCCGATTCCGACCAGTTCACCGCCAGGAACTGTGACGGCTGCCAGTACAGTGTGTGTGTGTGCGGTGAGGAGAGCAGGACCTTCTCATGGGTCGTCACGCCAACCGCTCTGGGTATGAAATAGACAAACCCGTGTGTGTGTGTGTGTGTGTGTATATATATGTATGAAATAAATCTTGACAAAAAGTGATGGGTACATACA
>CAAKHB010002655.1:46064-60089 GCA_901007665.1 Aeoliscus strigatus
TCTCCTGACCCCTCTCCCCTCCCGCTCCCCAGGATACCGTGGTGGCCCTGCAGGCTCTGGCCAAATACGCCGCCCTGACCTACAGCCGGGAAGGCAGCACGACGGTGACGGTGACGTCGTCAGGAGGCCTGAACAAAGAGTTTAAGGTGGATCCCAGCAACCGGCTGCTGTACCAGGAGGAGCAGCTGAGTGAAGCTTCCGGAGAGTTCACGGTGACAGCGGAGGGACAGAGCTGTGTGATGGCTCAGGTACGATCCCACAGCAGGAATAGGACTATGAAGAAGAAGAAAGAATCCTTTCATGGTACTTTTAGTTCAGCTTCTCTCTTACAGCACAACTTACAACACAACAGAGAAGAAGAAGAAGGAGAAAAAGACATTGATTCTCTAAGTTTAAACACCAAAAGTAAAATAAATATGATGACGATAAAAATAAAACAATAATCATATATCAGGTCCTTCACTGATAGAGACTCGTGGTCAGTCACAAGTCACAAGTCGAGATGAATAACTGAATAACAAGTCACCGACTAGAAGGACAAAGGACAATGAACAAGTGATACCTGAGACAACATGTGTCCTTCCACAGATCTCCATGCACTACAACATCCCCCCTCCCCCGGACTTCTCCGCTTTCAGCATCTCCACGCACACGATGGCAAAGTGCAACGCCACCAAACCGCAGCTCATCCTGTTTGTGCACGTCAGGTACTGTGCACGTGTGCGCCCGCGTGTGGATGAATCAGTTAAGAATTACAAATTGAAGAGCGTGTGTGTTCGTCAGGTACGAGGGCCGGAGAGAGGAGACCAACATGGTGATCGTCAACATCAAACTCCTGTCGGGGTACGTGCTGGATCCATCCTCCCTGAATGTGGTGAGTGCCTCCGACCGCAGCTCGGCTCTGTGCACCGTCGCTACGCACGCGTGCACGTCCTGTGGCTGACGGCGGTTTGTGCTGTCGCAGCTGAAGAGCGACCGCACGGTGAAGAGGGTGGACGTGGACGAGGGGTTCATCAACATCTACCTGGACGGGGTAGGAAGACGCTTCGTCTGTGTTCGGAGGAAGGATGTGTTGTTGCCTTGGTGACGGGATGACGATTTACTTGAGTGTGTGTGTGTGTGTGTGTTTGTAGCTGAAACAGAGCCAGTTGCAGATCCACAGCTTGACGCTGGACGAGGACGTGTCGGTCAGGAACCTGAAACCAGCAGTGGTCAAAGTCTACGACTACTACCAGACAAGTAGGATCACAAACTGTCTCCATTGATGTTTTTTTTTTTCTTATGGCCTTTTTTGTTATTAATATGTTTGGCTGCATCGCAGGTGATGAGGCAGTGACGGAATACACCTCCCCCTGTGCAGAGAGTAAGTTTCTTTTCTCGATCAGTGCGTTTACAAGGAAGTTGAGTTCCTCTTTAGTTCAGAATGAAAGTGAAATCTGTCCGAAAATGACCATGCAAACAAAAATGGCCTCTCTGAATTCAACTGTCACCGTAGTATTCCCCACATTCAGGCTCTCACAGCACATTTACAACAAAGTTGTCAAACGTTCCAGCCTGCCTTCAGTTGGCCAATGACACTGTCTGAAATCTGAAACTGGAAACTTTCCATCTGTAGTTTCAAACGTTAACAATCCGCTCATGTTGTGTCTGACAAGTAACAGGATGTTTTTTTTTCTTTCCGTCTTCAGGTGACGAGGTCAACCAACTGTAGAACAGAGAAAAATTCAACCAAGTGGACGGGTTTGACACCTGGGGGGAAATGTGAAACCTCAATCACTGACCAGATCGTTTCCCTTTCATCCAATTGAAACCTTCTAGCTGTGTCATTAATTAAAATTTTGTGATTTTAGGAGCAAACTTTTAGGTTTTGTTTTTTTTTTTTAATGTTTTGTTGAATCAGTCGTTTCACTGCTGCTTTCCTCCACACCGCTGCCTTCAAGAAAACCAGCCGATACGCCGTGATAGTTTTTAATAGATTGGACAAAATCCACATTAGTCATACGTGAAAGTGACACATGAGACATCCAAGTACCAATAACACTGTATGGAGTATTGTGTGTTTGTATGTGTTGGATATGTGGATATATTTTCTACAAAAAAAACCATGAGTGCAATAGCAAGTGAATTGTTCCGTGTGTGTTGTACCCCGTATAAAAGATAGATGAACACATCACTGCCATACAATCTGAAATGCAACTGATGAAAATTACATTTTCTGAAATGAGAAAAATAAGTAAAAAAAAATTCTTGTTCTATCACACAATACCGGTTTCGTTTCAATAGAACCGTTCTTTCATTCAGGCGTCCTCGTTACAGTGTGTTTGTCCTTCCTTTCAGTAGACGACATTAATGCACATCGACAAACAGGGTTGAACAGCCTTGCCTGTGCTGAGTAGTTTGGTTCGCTGTGTGCACAGAGAATAAAGGCAAGGAGTGTTTGGGGGTGTGGGGGGGGTAATATATTAAGATCTATACTCTCCTACTATTTTCTTCTTTTTTGTCGTAAACAGGTCACTAAGTCAGGCACCACAACCATAAATTATTGTCACTTTACCAAGACATGAAACTACCAACAGGTCCTGCTACAACAGTCACAGTCACAGTGATCATCCACACCAATGACGTCTTCAACATGTTCTCAGTCTGTTTTAAGGCTGATTTTTATTCATCTTTTTTACTTTTATTATTATTATTATTTTTTTTAAATCCAACCCCAAGCATGCAGGCCTCAAGTCACAGTGGGGAATCACGGCAGGATGTGACATCACAGCACGCTGAGCCGCAGTGGTAAATTGGTAAATTTGAATTTCTACATGTCCACTGACTCTTCACAATTAAGCCGGTTATTTTTCTAAGAATATCATTTCACCATGTAACAGAGTTGATCCGGGCAGGCAGACATAGTGAAGTTTAAAAAAGTTTAAAAAAAGAAAAAAAAAACATTCATACACTTGTTCCAGCGAGGCTGAGCTGGATCCAGCATCGATAACTGTCAAGGCACCGTTTTGAATCACTTTAGTCTGTAATTGCGGATCCTGTCAGGGGATTCATTGTCATTTGGCCCAAAAAAAAAAAAAAGCTTCCAATTATTCATGTACACGCATGTTTGCAGTTTGTGCCTGAATGTGGAGTCATGACACAGTTACACAGCTGATGTATGATGAATACACGTGGCTTTGATGGTGCGCGGTATGCTGGGACAGAACTGACGGTTTCTGAGCAACGTTAAGTCACATTTGTTCAATTCCTTCCGACACTGTGGGGAATTTCTGTTCGTCACATGAGACATGTGAAAACTTTGCGGCGACAGAAAGCGCAGATCCGCTCAGTCCCACAGCGGAAGAATAAGATTTGAATCAGCTACTTGAACGTAGTTTTACAACACGTGTCCAGGTTGTATTTCTCCCTGTTTCTTGTCTGTCCTGTAGCTAAATCTAGAGTATGATTATTTTTTTTTTGTTTTAAATATCCTGAATATATCATCAGCCCAAAACCTGCGTTTACACACAAAAGAGTCAACTTTGCTTTAGACAAATACCAAGTTCTAGCTAGATTCAGCAGACCAGCTGTGAATTTGACCCCCGACGATGTTTCCATCTGCCAACGCCCCCCCCCGGCTGCTTTTGCTGACGAGAATCTTTTGGTGTGACCGCCCGGGTTCGAAGCAGGACGGAGGTGAAATAACTGTTGAGGATGCTGCGATTGACCGTACTGAACTGTTGGATTTTACGTTCGGACCTTCCCCACCAAACCTCTCTAAAACAGATAATGTATCTTGAATGAACATACGTTACGCTTAAAAAACAAACAAACAAACAAAAACCCAAAACATTGGCATTATGTCATTTGGCAAGTTTCTCAGCAAGTAAAAAAAAAAAAAAAAAAAAAAGAGGGAACATAATACAAAAAGGTTCTGCTAACAGTAACTACAAGATCTCCATTTGGCGATATAGAAAAGTCTTTGACAGGTTTACATTTTGGTTTATATACACGTGTGTGTGTGTGTGTGTGTGTGTGTGTGTGTGTGTGTGCTCCATGGGCTCCCTTTTTCAATCCAGACTGAAGGCTGAGGGGGACAAAAAAAAAAAAAAAGTGACCGTGAAACATCTTCAACATGAAATGAAAACGGTGTGAGGTGTGAACACGTCTGCCGACTGGACCGGGGTGTGCCGAGTCTGTGACGGGAGCGTCCCTGCCGAAAGTTGCATTCCGAGTCATTCCGAGTCATTCCGAGTCTTTCCGTCCGTCAGTTCATGAACTGCGTGTATCCCTCCGCTCCGGTGACGATCACGTCCATCCAGATCCTCATGGCCTCGGCTGACGGCGCCACCATGTAGTAGAGACGGTCGTGGGTCTTCACGCAAAATGTCAGGGAGGGGTTGGGGCTCTGGGGAGCGAGAGACGAGAAATCAGCCGATAGAATCTACACCCACCTGAGAGCAGCTGCCTGATGTGTGTTCAAATCCCATTCTGGTGTCACAGTTCATACAAATACACCCGCGTGCATGTGACCAGTGTGGCAGCCGAAGGCACAGAGGTTTAAGTCGCTGCCGTCGGGGTGGAGGGTCTGGGTTTGAATCCCAGCCGCGGTTGTGTAAGAGTTCTTGTTAGTTCAACTTTATACCAACAAGTCCTACGCTTTGTCAGTGGTTCAAGCCCATTCCTTCACAGTGGAACAGCAAGGGTTCACGTCCTGGTAAATCCATGTTGAAGCTCCTACGTTTGGTGTGGAGGAGAGGGGTTCAAAACCTGGTGACAGATTGTTTTACAACCCTTGTATATTCAACTTCATACCCTCATGTCTCCAACATAAAGTTTAATTTATAAGGAAAAAAAAAAAAATCGGGATGTGAACCCCACTCCTCCACTCCACTGCGCCATCCAGTGGCCACACTCACAAAGCTGACGTGTATGTTTTTGTGCGTCAAAATGTAATGTGTAACAAGTCTAGAACAGGATTCCCCGCCCTAGGGAGGGGGCTTTGACCACGGTGCCTTTCAACAGACACGTGCAGACGCGTGTGTCCCTGGGGACGTGGGTGTGACGTTCGTGTGATCGTCCGCTCCAGCTTGCAACAGCGTCGCAGTCCTAACCGCACGAACATCGAGCGCCAATGCCTGCGCGTCGTCTCAGGAGTTGTGTCATGATTCTGTCACGAGGTTCGGATGAAAAGAAACTGAATCCAACACAGGTGAATCCATCCACTCAGCGTCAGAGTCTCCGAAAACAATATTTAACACTGCACGTTTTTGTTTGTCAGCACTTTCACGGGTGTAAAAAGTACATAAAATACATCAGATAGTACGAATAAAACACAAAGTCAGCAGCATTCAAAAACGTTAACAGGTCATTTAGAGCAGCAGGTAGATGAGACGACCAAAGATGGGTGGGTGAGGATGGGTGAGGAGAACACGCAGGTACGTACGCTGGTCAGATTCAAGGTGAAAACCCGCTTCTGAGACAGCAGCCGGTCAAAGCAAAGGAGAAAGAAAGCTGAAGGACAGTGTGTGCAAACGTTTTATGGAGTGAAGTGGAAAAACACACACAAAAAAAAAGGAGCAAATGAAGACAATGGAGGCGATGGAGACGGGAGCGGCGGCGTACCTTTGTGGCACTGCGGAGGTGATCGTAGTAGACCTCTTCTATCGCCTGGAAGTAGATCACACCCTTCAGCTTGGTCTCATGTTTGTCTGTGGGGAAAGAAGGAAACGTGGGCACGGTCAGAGACTTGTACATGTACTGAGAACGGCAAGAGCAGACGTCTCAGCCGTCTCACCTCCAGTAACAGCTGACAACACAGGATCGGGACATGAAAAACAAACTTTGATCAGGACCGATTCATTGTGGAGGATGACGGATGGTGAATGACAAGCGCAGCACTTTTTCTTCTCTTTTAAAAAAAACCCAATGGTCCTCTCATTGTATTTTCAGACTTGACTGCATTCTTACGCTTCGCTAGTACATCATTGCAGTTTGTTTCATCAGCCACTGCAGAACTGCAGCAAGGAACTGGTGGGGAACTCAACAGCCGCTCTACCTCCAGGCACAAACACTCCACAAGCCAACTTAAGAGTAGTAGGTAGAGATGCAGCGCTTCATTTCGAGGAATAATAACGGTTTCCTTTTAACACGCCGCTGTGATCTGCTAATGACCTGTTTAGCATTCAAATAGCCCCGCGTCTGCGTCTCATTTGACCGAGTCAAAATAACGGAGCTGGGAGTGATGAGCACTCGTGACTCTATGCTCGTCACCTCCGGTTACTCGTCGTTTCAAGGTCAGCGGATGAAGGGCGAGCGATGCATCTCAATCAGCCTCCTCCGCAGAGAGCGCGGCGCCAGGCGCATTTCAACTAGTGAGGGGGAAGAAAAAAAAAAAAAAAAAAGTAATCTCTGTGCACCTCCTCGCTCTGGCTCACTTTCAACAAGGTACGCTTTAAGCAGCTTTAAGCGGAACCTTCTGAGGACTTCAAAGACTTGACGGCCAACAAGTGTCCCCGAGCTCGCACGGCAACGCCGAATCGCACGATGCGTGGAGCGCGGCTGAGGGACGCCGTGTGCTCGTCCACGGAGGAACAGAACCTGTTTCAGGTTACGACCTGTGGGAGGTTTCCATGTGGCTGCTGCTGTTTGTGAACGACACCGATCAATCCAATGTGGAGTCAGTGTGTTCTGAATGACGATAAGAATCTAAAAAATATTAGAATATAAAATATAAAACGGAAATATTACAAGGTATTTCTCCGCAAGATGATGACGACGATGACGACGGAAGATGGAGGAGAATGACAGAATTTTGTTTGATTGACAGGTGATGAGGGGCGTGTCCGGTGTTTGATTTGATTGACAGCAGACAAGGGGGCGTGTCCGGTGTTTGATTTGATTGACAGCAGACAAAGGGGCGTGTCAGGGGTTTGATTTGATTGACAGCAGACAAAGGGGCGTGTCAGGGGTTTGATTTGATTGACAGCAGACAAAGGGGCGTGTCAGGGGTTTGATTTGATTGACAGCAGACAAAGGGGCGTGTCTGGTGTTTGATTTGATTGACAGCAGACAAAGGGGCGTGTCCGGTGTTTGATTTGATTGACAGCAGACAAAGGGGCGTGTCCGGTGTTTGATTTGATTGACAGCAGACAAAGGGGCGTGTCCGGTGTTTGATTTGATTGACAGCAGACAAAGGGGCGTGTCAGGTGTGTCCAGTTTTTAAATGTGACATCACATTGGAACATACCAACATAGTAGGAGAAGGTCCTTTTGAGGCGGTCGAAGACGAACCAGCGTTTCTTCCAGGACTTGATCTTGCCGCCCATCTTGACCAGGTAGCCCTTGCACATCTTCTCTGTGAGGATGATGTGGTAGCAGGTTTCCACACTGTGGCCCGACCCTTCCACGTGGGCGCGGAGGTCAAACTCCTCCTTCCGGATGGGCAGGTAGCGAGTCATAGGACGGGCCTGGATGGCGTGAAACCAGAAAATCATGAGACATGAGATCAAACTCCACACGCAAGAAAAGTTGTGGTGCCGTGGAGAATCCCTGACACCATGTCACCTCAGTTCCGGCTCATCTCACTGACCTGAGAGAAGTTCTTTGCCCTCATCTTAACCTCCTTTTCCACGAGCTGCTGCCGGTGGAAAGTTTCATCCTGCAGTCTTTTCTCCGCCTCCTCCCTCCTCCTCCTCTCCTCCTCCAGCATGTGATGGCGAGCGAGGCTCTCTCGTTCCTGCAGGAGAGTCCTTTCATTAAATACAGTTTTGATCTACCGTACGAGACGGTATGAGACTGATGTGCAGTTATCCAGGGTACGCGTTGCTGACACACACACACACACACACACCGTACATCCATGTAGTGTGAGCCGCCTCCTCAGGGCACAAAGAGATGAACATATCTGATACAGACGCCAATAAAAATGAATGAAAAGATGAAAATTGCTGTTTCTATCTGGAATGATCCGCAGCAGCCCGAGGAGCACGCATCAATCACTCTGTTTGATTCTGGATAATCCATTTCGCACACTCCACACACACCCCTTTGAAGTCATACCCGGAATTCAATAAGTCTGGCTTTCTCCATCTGCGCCTCCTTCAGCATTTTCTCCATCTCCTCTATCTTCAGCGCGTCCACCCCGCCGACACTGGTGCCAAACACAAACGAGCCAATGATGTCCATTAGCATTCAGGCTGACTGTTGTCATTCAGAGTGATCGTTCTCATTGTCATTATGAGAGAGGGAGAGATTCGAAGTGATCAAATGAAGTTTTCACCTCATATTAAGCTCTTATGTTAAATAATAATACATTGTATTTGTGTAGCACTTTTAAAAAAAACACAAAGTCTGCAATTTGAAAAAATGACATTGTGGTTGAATGGCGTTTGTTTTGAACACAAACCCCGTTAAAGTCATCCGCTACTAACGTTATCTGGGGAGCTGCGGCACGCATTAGTTAATGTGTGGATAAAGACTTAAAGTGGCGGGGAGCTGTCTGAGAAGATGATCTGTTGGATTCTTTATCGCTCCAGAAGGTTCCAGAGATGTAATTCAAAGGTGCTGATCTCTAGCGGCTTTGACAATCTGCTGATTTTATCCACGGTATTAGATTTACACTCTAATTGTAACGGACTCACTTGTCTTTTACTTTGACAGCGCTTTTACTTTGGAACTTCCTGTTAGACGGTAACGAACCACATTTCCATGACAAATAGTCATTGATCTATAAGGGATGGTTAAACACTTCAACCTGAAAGTAAAACAAACCCTGGGCCTCTTGGGAGGTGCTCAAACTGCCTAACAGGAAGTTCCAAAGTAAAAGCAATATCAAAATAAAAGACAAGTGCGATAGGACAGAAAATACATCTCTGCGGTACCTGGACATGTTATCTGGCGAGCAGGCCGAGTTGTTCCCCGTGGACACACTCGTGTCCATGCTGTCGGAGCTCTCCAGGCTCAGCGTGTCGTACGGCTGCTCTCCAGCTGGCGGCGGCTGGTGGTGAAGGATGGAGTGCTGCATGAGAGGAGGGGGACCCAGAGAGCTGTGGCTCAGCGCCGGGCTGTAGGCCATGACCGGGGAGTACGAGGGCGAGGGGGACGAGGAGGACATGAGGTGGGGCTGCGACCCGTGCAGCGCCTCCCACTGGCACTGAGCTTCAGCTGCCGCTCTCTGCTTGAGCTCGGCCAGACGACGTCGCTGCTCTTCGATCACCTGCTGACCTGGAGGAAGGAGGAGGAGCAGCCAAGTCAACGGCCTCCTAAACAGGGAGCGGACGCACGAGTCGGGAACTCGCCCCGACGTAACGTCACGTTCACGTGAAAACTGAGTTCCAGTTTTATCAAAACACACCAGAGTCACTAAACATTCTTAAAAAAATCTTCGTCAGTGTCATGTTTTCAGTCAAAAAGTGATATTCTCAAATAAAGTTCTCAGTTTGTTCTGTGTTTTTTCTCGAGTTTAAGACCACCATGACCTTGTCTTAATTCCTGCAGTGAAAAGCCTCTCATATCATATTTTTCAACAAATTCCAGATACGTCTGTTAATGGAAGCAGCAGATTTAACAGTTAGCAGCAGCTAATGATGACACATTTGACATAATCGGTTGTTACTGTCTTTAATAGTTGTTTTGTAGATGGAAGCACAGACACAGGTCCATTTTAACACCTTGGTAAGTTGGAAAAATAAGGAAATTTGTAAGATTATTGTATTTTCCTAAGAAAATATTGAGAAATTGTACTTATGAACTTTGTTACGAATTTCTGAATTTAGATCTTAAGACATTACTTCAAGTTTTTCTGGAGAAAAAAATGGGAGAATCTGGCCCCTGGATGGCAAAAATGTGTTCTTCCTCCTGTTCTTCGTTGATAACATTTGTCGATGAACTACACCGTGACACCGTCTGTGTCCATTTCAATGACCCGTACACACAGAACTGTTTGATGTGTTGTCAATAGGAATGTTGTTGTATGTGGAATCCCAAGCAACGTGTTGCTTCTCAGCTAAAAACTTGCGTTGTGATGACACAAACGCACAAACACATTCAGGTCACCCTGAATTACCCCACCGCAAGTGTCATCAGTCTCTGACTGAGCTTGGAGATCCCAAATGTAAATCAACATGCAAGCTGAAGGACGTCACACGCTTCCAAACCTGCAGAGCCTTGAAAACATATACAACCAGCACCAGAAACCACATGCACCACTCACACAAGTATGGACGTGCTCTCACAAGACTGCGAAGAGAAAAACATTTTGGGAAAAAAAAAAGTTTGAACTGCTTCAGCCAAAGTAAAACATCTCTCTAACTTTTCACGTTTCATGTCCGTGCCGCAGCTGTGCACCTGGAAAGAGGCGCCCAGGTCGATAACGCTCTCTGAACATGCAAGATTTATTCTCCACCCGCAGAAAGGTTCATGGAAGATTGATGGAAGAAGAAAGACGTGTTCAATATTACATACAAAAGATTGTGCGGAGCGAAAACCTCAGAGGGGGGGGGTGTGTTAATCACAGAACACAGAGCGAAGAGGGTTCGCTGATGTCAGCCTGAAATTAACAACCGCCAAGGGCCAGGATGTTATACATCATCTTTAACGGATCATTAACGGAAGCTGGAGCCGTCTTTGTTTTTCAGTTAGCCACATGCTAACATGCTCATCCGATTATTTACTTGAGCCATTAACGATCACGAGACAAAACAGCCAGACATGTCTTCGCCAGCTCTAACTAATGATTCTTGACAAGCAGTTAATTTTAGATGCCGTGTATGCGTGTGTGTGTGTGTGTGTGTGTGTGTGTGCAGCACGGCGAACACCAGCGACCAGAACTGACACAAGGATTCATCATCGTCTGCTGATTCCGTCTACCTGCCGATCTTCCTCCTGCTAGCTGGCTGGAAGTCTGCCGCTCTGTGACAGACAGACACGACACAAAACGCTACACGCCACATGATAAAATAAATGTGTGTGTGTGTGGGGGGCACGCAACTCAGCATCAGTGAGCGGCAGCTGATAGATGAACTGACACACGTTTATTTCCTCTCATCAACGGCGTCAAACTGTGTTGAGAGTCACAGGAAACCCATTTACATACATCAGTCATTGTCAAGTACTTGAAAAGCACTTTGGAAAGTATTACTTATTCTAAGAGATACACCTGTACAATCCTGACACTGCAAGAAAAATTCCATACTAAGAATTAGCATTCTTTGTTTATCATTCAGGTGGTGGTGGGCTAGGTCATATTCATTTGTCCAAAATATTAGAAACACCTACTGTTCCAGCAGTGTATTCATTTCATTACAAAAGTGTCATCAGTTACATAACTGGAGACGAGTGAGTAATTAAATTACTTCTGCAAATATTTGTGATTACAATTACAAAGTTACATCCCATAGACCGTCATTCATTCAGCTGGAATGAGTTAGGTTACTTTGGTCAAGTCACTGGAATAGTTCCACTCCCACTGTGTTAACACTACCACAGTTACATTTGACAGCCACCTGTCAGCTCTGACCCAACACGGCCGTTGTTTTGTTTGTAAAAGTCGACTGGTCCAGTCCGTACGTGGTGGACGACGCGCTGGTGACAGAGGCGTGAAGAAGCTGACGCTCACCTTTCTGCTGCAGAGCCAGTTGTCTCTTGGTCTCGATGTTCTGCAGCGTGGCAGCCAGGTTCCTGGGCAGACTGCTGGAGCTGTTGGCCGCCAGCAGAGGGCTCTGACGGATCAGGTCCGACAGCAGAATTAGAGCAACTTGATGTAAATAGAGTACACGGCGCGCACACACACACACACACACACCAACAGAGAGAGAACAGACTACCTTAGGACTTGTGTTGCGTCCCAGTGTTGCTGCTCCGTGGTACAGATTGGATCCTGAGCCCGATTTAGTTTGATGGAGAGTCTGTCCTGGATCACTGTCCAGCTTGGAGCGGAACACCTGACGAAGGGCAAAAAAGGATGTTGAATTGTATCACTTCTCGTAGAGAAGCCTGCTGACGGTGGATGAAAACACCGGTATCATTTGTATTATTGTCCGATTCCAACTGATGATCAAAGCATTTTGTTTCTGTGTCAAACAACCAATCAAAGAGCCTACACACTCACACACACACACACACCAAACACTTTCATTAAACTCATTTGATCAGGCTCATAAGTAAATGAAGCGTTCATGGACTGTGGGAGTATCTAGTATTTTTAGTGCTAAGTGAGTTTTTTTTTTAATGGAGTGTACTGCTGCTGCAGGCGCCTCCTTCCAGTTTTAAAGCTGTCATAATGTCATTTGACACCCACGCTGAGCCGTGAAAACCAATCTGCAGATTCAGTTTCATAAAATGCAGAGTTGCTCACCAACTTTAAAAGCGGTTGAGAGCTTCTGAAGGGAACCGTCGGATGCAACGCTGCTGCTGCACCACCTGACATTTTTCAATTACATTGCTGGGTGTGAGTCAGTGGCAGAAAGCCCCAGTTGGCAGGAAAATTACAGCACAGTCAAACAGCCGAGGGATGGAGGAGGAGAAGAGGAGAAAGAAGAGCCTCTACCTGCAGCACAGGCCTGCAGCCAGACAAGGACTTGGCCGGCAGCGGCGGCGACCAGAGCTGGCTGCAGCCGCCCATCAGCTCCTGGTACCACTGATCTAAATCTCGTTTGGCCAAGTGAGGCTTTCTGGCCTCCGAGTGGCACTGCGGAGCCCGTGGGAGAACGGCAGAGCGCCGGAGAAGGCAGGAAAGAGAGGGAAAAGGGAAGGAGAGGAAGTTAGAAAGCATTCAAAGACAGTAGGAGGACGAGAGAAGCGTTAGTTTTCCACTTCGACACGTTGTTCTAGTCGGCTGCATTATGCTTTACACCCTCCAGCGGAATCCCTCATTTACATTTCTGTAGCTTAATTCTATGTTTCTGCTGTGATGACCCACTTTACCACAACAGTTTTCCACTTATTCTACAGGCTTTGCCCACTAATGTATCTCACTGCAGTAACAGTCACAATCTCATACACAATTTTTTTTTGTGCGTAATACCTTTAAAAAGTCATTCAGGCAGCTGTCAGCATTGTGCACTAGTTCCTAACGCAAAGCTAATCACCATGTTTGACAAAGCACACACGGAGAGAAACTCTTCTTTTGGATGTGAATAAGACAAAACTGCAGCTGAGTTGAATTCCAGATAACAAACTAATTTTAATGAGAACAACAAACTGCCATTCACACGTCGTTCAAGGGGATTTTTGTCTTAAAAACAGGAGTTGAATTTCCAGAGACAATTTTCCTGAGGGATCAATAAAGTTCCTATCTAATCTAATCTGACAAATAATTGATATATAACTCATGTCTGTACTACGTTGTGTTTATATCTCTCAGGCCATGATCTACTTTGCTACACTGGTTTTATATTGTCACCATCTTAAAATAATGATTCATCTCAAAACAACCAAAAAAAAAATAAAACAGAAAAAAATGAATGAAATCATTATGAAGTTTCGAGTTATAAATAGATAAATAGAAATAAAATAAAATAAAATAAAATAAAATAAAATAAAATAAAATAAAGTCTCAGAGACAGCCTGGTGTGGTTTGGTTAGGGTGTGATTTGTGACGTAGTCAGTGCTGATGGTGTGAGATGTTCAAACACTGACACATCTCAACATTGAAACAGTTGAGAACATTCCTTCAACATTTAGAAAACTCACTGAAATGACAAATAATTGTAACAACCATGTTTCCAGCACAGCTGCTATGTCAAAGAGTGATGAATGAAGTATTTCTGACTGTCAGAAGAGTGTGGAACAGACTGAGAGAGTCAAACGTCCCAGACGGACGGTGACACAGGACGGGGAGGAGCACCTGCACAGATTATCTGTCAGGAGTGGAAGGACAGCACACACACCTCCACAGAGAGAGACAGGGAGGAGCCGTGAGGAAAGGGGAGGCAGGAGAAGGCGGGGTCTACTGCTCCAGACTGCAGGGGCTGGCGAAGCGGGGAGGTAGGGGACGACTCCACCTTTGGCATTCCGTACATCTGATTCAACTGGCCCACTGTCACG
>CAAKHB010002656.1:2301-24089 GCA_901007665.1 Aeoliscus strigatus
CCAGTGTGGATGCTTGACTTGTGCCTGCTGTAGCCAACATGACACAGATGATTTTTTCCCCTAATGTCATGGTTGTGATCGATTAAATATGTGGTGTCGGTGAAGAAACTGAAATGACCAATTCAGATGATCCTTCAATGTCTTCAATGTAAATTCCATTGAAGAGCATCCGTTCTATTCCTGGGTCCAACAAACCAACAAAAATGAATGTGGATTCTTGGTGGGACTAATGAGGGGGAGGAGAGTTTTTTTTTTTTTTTTTTAACCTTTATGGCCACATTTCTATGTACTCATGACAAAGCCCCTTGTCCCTGCTGCATCTGACATGTGACATCATTGAGATCATGATGTAGTCGTCGTTTGGACTAAAATAATCTTTTGAATATGTGTCTCTGCATTTATCCATTGATGACCAGAGAATAATTTGAATTAAAGTTAAGTGGAATTTGGACACAATCAAATTTCAAATCTGCCGGCATCGGCCATCAAAGAGTATCTGCTATGGAACAGTTTGAGCAGCATGTTTGAACAGTTTCCCCCAGTGCTGCAGGAGTGTGATGTTTTTGTGGGAAAGTGTTTCAATCACAGGATTTCTCCACTAGGAGTGTATGCGACTGCAGGACAACACACAACACAACCTGCAACAGACACACGTGTCCATGGTGAAATACAGACAGAAACTATTGTTTTGAAGTATTAACCCTGGTTGTGTTTGTATTGTAGGAGGTGACTGGAAAAGCGTTTGTCTTCAGTGACTTCCGTGCTTCTTTAGAGAATGGAGTCCTGCTTTGTGAGTGAGTGTCTGTGCCCTTATCCGCGTCTACTTTTTCAACAACATTGTTCACCAGCACTGTTTTTTGTTGTTTTTTGTTTCCTGGGTGGGTTCGAGGGAAGAGTACATTGCTGAAATGATAAAGAACATGAGCCCAGGTGCAATATAAGCAGCACCCTATTCAAGAACATTAGACTGAGGCCTTGTCCACACATGAGGGGGTTTAGGTGTATCCGTCCAAGTTTTTAACTGTGTGGACCAGTGTTTCGACTGAATACACTAACTTTGTAAACGGAGTGAACAGATGTGACAACACCACCGTTGGGTTTCCATGTTGACAACTGATGCGCATTTTTCCCCAACCAAAGACACCGTCACCCCCCCCACCTCTCCCTTTAAACCCTCGTTGCGTTTGTTTTGCAGAAGTTGCTGAGTTGTAGACGGCTTTTCGTCAGTCCACACAAATGTCTCCTTTCTAGCTCGATTCCTATTCTCCACCATCTTGTTTGTGTGTTATTCTACGTCACACAGGCTCATGCGCGTGCTGAGTGTTTCTCTGTTTTATTTTTTGATTGCCTCGGTCTCCTTGTGTACATGGTTTACAAGTTCAAAGCCGACTCAATAATTTAATTGGATTTAAGAAGCCGAACAATATTTGGCTTTTTTTTTTTTTTGGTGAAAATGGAGGTGTAGTTACATGACAGACCTTGTTAAACTCGATCATGTATCTTTTTTTTTTCTTCACTTACAGTCTGATCAACCAGTTAAAACCTGGCATCATCAAAAGATTGAACAGACTTTCCACTCCGATTGCTGGCCTGGTGAGTGTGACATTTTACAGCTCAGAGTACTTTGTTGTGTGTGTACAAGTACATGAGAGATGAGCAGCGTGTGGAACGTTGTGTAGTGATGTGTTCAAAGAACAGAGGCGATGTGAAGGGGTTTAGTGTTTTCATTTAGCATGAATGCAGATTTTTGTTTTGTCTCCAGGCTGTTTTGGTGGTTTTATACGTGTATAATTGCTAAAACAGAGCACAAAGCAGAAGGATGGGGAGAGATCAGTTGCGGCCCCCCCAAGAGACCAGTAATTAGCCATGGGAATGAGCAGTTACATCAGGCGGGGTAAAGGGTCTTCGTCATTACGCCTCTTGTCATTATGCCTCACATTGTAAAAGGGAATGTGAGGACCACAAAACATTACTTGGTTCCTTATTATTATTATTGAAAACATAGTAATATTTCTAAAACAGAATCATTTATTCTGAGGTTGTGCAGTTTTGTGAACAATATATTCAGTGCAGAATTATTCATACTTCCTGTCCAGTGTTGCCACTGTAGCTCATTGTTTCACCGATTCCTCTTGACTTAAAACAAGAATAGTGAAAAGTTTGTCGAAACAAGTCATAATGACATGATCCACGTTGTGTTTTGGTCAGACCATAGTGATTTTTGTTCTGTGTTTACAACTATTTTATGGTAGATGTCATTAGTTTGGATGCCGATCTTCCCTGTTCCTATGTCCGCTGCTGCGTTACTGCTAAATCAGCAAAATTCACTGAATTGTGGCGTCCACATGAGTAGGAACGGTGAAAAGTTGTTGGTGGAAGTCCAAGTCACTTATAACCGCGATGAGCTATTGAGATGTTTTTGCCCTCTTAGTTCCTGAGCCGACTTCCTTTTCTGACTTGTACGTTTTTGGATTCTCAGGATAACGTGAATGTTTTCCTGAAGGCCTGTGAGAAATTTGGACTTAATGAGTCACAGCTGTTTCACCCAGGAGACCTGCAGGACCTTTCTACTCGTGTCACACTCAGGTACAGTCTGCGGCTACGCGATGTCCAGTGAGTGGGCTGTGAGGCTAGATTGTGGCTAGATTATGTTCTATATTATTTTCCCGAAAAGGACTAAAGAATCAATGAAAGCTCGTTAACCTCTTCTGTTTCACTAAGATTGAGATTTTGAGTTTTTTAACTCAATAATAATAATTACTGTGAGCAAACAATGCAGCAGTTTTTGCTGATTCCGTCATCCCGGTCTGTCACTGACAGCACTGGAGGTCACGTAGGAACGAACAGCTTCACTCCTGGCGCTTTTACACAACCTGTCAGTGAAATGTCAGACAGGAGAATAAATACCGAAGTATTGGAGGTTTCCCCAGTGAAAGATCTGCAGCATCATGGTGGAACATCCAGGATTTCACCTGAAGGACTCGAGTCATGGTGGAGGAACGCTGCAGACAGAGATTCAGTCATGACTCAAAGTCCCCAAACTGTCACTGGTGCATTCATCTGAAGTAGGGGATGAATAGAACCCCCCATGCAATCGATAGACATGATCAGCTCTCTTCTTTCACGTTCTCTGTGACTATGACGTTTCCTTGGAAATATAAGAAAACAATGTATACCGATCTGACAACCGCGCCGTGAACTGAACGATGGATTGTGTGAACGGTTTCACCCCTACAAGTGAAGGAAATCCGATTTCTCTGTAGATAACGTTTTTCCTGTGATTTGTTTTTTTTAGGAGAGATGAAAGCAACAGAAGACTCAAAAATGTAAGTATTGTATTTGCCTGTTTAGGCCCTGTAGTTATATAGGGATAGTTGGATAGTTAGATAGATAGTTAGATAGTTGGAGTCCAAG
Organism: Aeoliscus strigatus; assembly: GCA_901007665.1. Lineage (NCBI taxonomy): Eukaryota > Metazoa > Chordata > Actinopteri > Syngnathiformes > Centriscidae > Aeoliscus > Aeoliscus strigatus. The sequence continues at coordinate 5,716 of CAAKHB010002656.1, forward strand.
TAGAGGATACAGAGAACAGGGAAAGATGGAAATCAATGTTTCGCTGTGGCAACCCCTGAAGAGGGGCAAAGCCGAAAGGAGAAGAAGAAGGCCCTGTAGTTATATCATATCCATTTGCCCTTGTTTGTTTTATCTTTGTTAAAACAACCCATTGATTCAAATGATATGAGTGAGAAATAGAATTCATTGATCTCCCTAGAGATGTGTGAGAATGTGTTGTTTTCAACATAATTTATCACCGTTACCACTGTAAAAGCTGGTTGTCGGTACCAACGACATGTGTGAAGGCAACGTGAGCATGCATGTGTGTACATACACTGCTGCCATTTTAGTGATTTCTCAGTGTTTCTGCCTGTGCTGTTAACTGGGAAGCCCCTCATTTGAATGACACAATAGCTGGAGCCAGTAATGAGGCTGTTTTTCTGCGCCCTCTTTTCAAATGTAGCATTCTCCTTTTATGAACTAATTAAGGTCAATTTGCGTCTCTTGGAATCCAGAGCAGGTCCCCTTTCATACATGTTTTCTACATCTTCATGTGAAGATAGTTGACTGGCAGGATTTTGTGGCTGAAACGTCGCTGTTGCTGTAGTTATGATTAGTAAATTCATGGCATGAAGCCATGTGAACGCTCCTCTCCACCAAAGTAACAATGGGCCAAATGACGGGTTGTCTTTGTTTCAGGTTCTGATCACCATCTACTGGTTGGGGCGAAAGGCACACCTGGACACATTTTATGTTGGTCCTCGGCTTAACGTAAAGGCCTTTGAGGGGCTGTTAGGGTTGGCGTTGTCCAAGGTCTGTTTACATCCAGATGACCACTGATGCGTTTTTCATCCCTCTGAAATACTCAAATTATGTCTCCTTACTTCAGAGTGTAGACGAAAGCAGCAACGTGACCATGAAAGATGGTGGTTACAGCCGTTGCCCAGACGGGGAGGAGTTTTGTCCTACAAAAGTGAGCTATGAGCGAGAGAACTCGATGGACAGCGTCGAATCACTGGACTCTCGGGCCTTCCAACCAAACAGTGAAGGTACTTTTTGGTCTTGGTAAAGTGTGAGTCAGTCACACCACAACACCAGTTATGAATCCGGGGGGCATCTAAGGCCTCGTTGACATTGTAGGTCAATCCGATGGTGAAACTGTCCACAGGTTGTGGGAGTGATGCGGAGGCCGAGCAGGTGTTCAGGATGGAGACCACACAAAATTCAGTTCCACAAACCAAAGGTCGTGTCCCAGCACTCGTCAAGAGTAAACAAGGACAACATATCACAAGTTGCTCAAGTCCATTTGCCAGGTACTGTAACAGTTGAAAGGGTCTGTCTATCCTCTGACAACACACCCCACAGATATTCCTCATGCATTCTGATGAATATTGTCAATACTGAAAAGGGCTCAGCAGCACTTTGAGCTAAATGCTCATGTCACCATGTGGACACACTGACATTTTGCCATGTTAACCGCCATCGGCGCAGAGATGCAGTAAATACGACGACGTTGTTCATGTGGATTCAGTAAAAAACACTCTGCAATTATTGGTCCTGAACCACATGTTCATTGTTCATTTTCTCGGTCAGGACCTGTTAGTAGAATTCAAACACAGGTCTGTAGATATTCATTGCATTCAATAGTAAATTGTTCCACCAATCAGAATTCCTAAATCATGCTGGGTGTTATTTCACATACTGAGACAGGAACATCTCTCTTGCCGTTTTGTTGTGCTGCATTGTCACGTGGGTTCAGAATGAGGTGTGGTGTACTGTCAGTGTCTGCTGGCATTGATGTGGCAAAGAAAACATTTTTTATCCCACGTAAATTATCTGCCCTTTTCAAGATCTAATCTATGTTTATTAACACCCTGTCCGGCATGTTTGTCTTTTTAACAGGAGCAAATCCCTCAGTGACATCCCCTTGGTGTCCTCTGTATGGAAGGTTTCTGATGGAAATACTGTTCTTGACGTGGACCAGGAAAGTGCTACAGCAAGAGAGCGGAACCATGAAAACAAACGTCGAGCTGTCGCCAATGACGGCGAAGCTCAGTGGCATGATGCAAGTCACGTTTACTTCTTCTTCTTCTTTTTTTCTTTAGTATGTCTGTTAGCAGAAATGTGCCACAACAACTCAGGTTTTTTAGTATTAGTATATTTAATAGTTTAGTAGTAGATTTTGTGTTTGGGCATACAGTCACATCTGGTCTTTGGAAATACTATGAAATGTTGGGACCTTAACACAGAGTAGATTTAACTGTAGATGACTGTTGATGCTAACTGGAGCGATACAAATAAACTCTCGTCTACTGCCCTGCTGGCAAGATGCACGTCTTTGTTGTCATCGTGTGTGTTTTCAGATTAAATTCTGGTTATAAAGTCTGAATTGTAGCAATGCAGAGAGAATCTTGTCTTTCAGTCACTCATCTCTGTCCGTTCTCCAGATGCATCGAATCGGAATCGTGGCATAAAATGTTGAGTTTGTATGTAAAAGTAGAGGGTTCTTCTTCCTAGTTTTGTGTGTAGTCTCTCAAAAGGCTTTGACTAATGTTTACGCCACATGTTTTTGTCAGGACTTAACAAAGTGGAAAAATCGTCGCAGGAGCACAAACTCTGATCTGCGCAGGAAGTCACAAGACAGAGAACATGTCATCAGCCAGATGACCAATGGGGCTGTGACCAACGAAGCACGAGGTGGAGGGCTTCAGCGGTATGTTACCACCACACTACTGCTTTCTGTACTTTACTGTGAAGACGAAGACGTGCTGGTATCCACAGTGAACTTGGGTAACCTGTCTTTCCTCATCCTACATTACATTGCATCGTCTTCTCATATATTTCCACAGAGACCAGCCGTCCCCATGTTCTTGTGCCACTTCTATGTCAAAGTCCTCAAGCCTCCGTCCACATCTGCGCCATGGCCGACCCAACACAGCCCACAAACAGGTAAAATATGGTTTTTAAATCATACAAAATATATTTCTAAGGGACATTATACATAACCATGAATAAATAATTCAGATACGCTCGACAACGTTGTGCATCGTGTTTGAAGTCGTTGTAACCTGGCGTCTCCCCAGGAATCAGCCATACCTGCATCCAATGGGGACGTCGTCGGAGAAGATGTTTGTTATGCATCTCCTGCTTCAAACGGAGCAGGAGTCACCACCCCGTCTGCTGACGGTCCTTTCCATTCCCTCACCCAAGTCAAGGCCCTGGGCAGCTCAGCTGCTTCCCAACATGTGACTGAGCTGGTTAAGACCGACGACGTTGTTTCAGACAAAGTTTCCACTCTGGTCACGACAAAACTGCCACATGAGACAGAATCCAGTAGAACCCGGGAGCCTCCTTTCTGCGAGGATCCACAGGTTCCCACACGGGGATCACATGCAAGTGACCTGGCACCTGAATCTGTTCCCTTAGATTCTTCTGAGCAGAAAGTTAGGTGTGAGGAAGAGGGCCAGAGGATGTCTAGTGAACCAGCGAAAGCACAAAGCCGTGTCCAGCAGCCTGCAGGCAACTGGAAATATTTGTCCAGAGCCGCGTCGTGGTCGTCTGCTAGTCTTCCTCGGGGTTTCAGGCGATCTGAGGGATCCTCTCGTCTGTCCTCTGTCATCACAGCCAGACCTTTTGACACGAAGCTGCCCAGGGCGTCCTCAGTGCACGGACTGTGCAGTGTGAGTTTCATGGTGAAAAGACCTCTCTACATCCGGAGTTACTCACCACAGTACATTGTTTTTTAACATTTGTCCACAACGGACACCTGTTTGTGTACTAGTACTATTTATTATGGACCCACACATTTTATTTTGCAGTCTGAAGGACAGAGGTTCTGAACATGTCCTGTAGTGTAAGAGTATTTCTTGTGTGAATGGACTAGATTGGACTAGATTACTTCCCTCCAATAGAAATACCAGTGAAGAGGTACAATAGCTTCAACTCACCACATGACATGTTTTCTTGTCAGTTTCCTGTTCCACGGTGAAATGTCTGCTTCTGAACATGTCGCTCCTCAGTGTGATCTTGTTTTAAGTCTGAGTTCATGACACCGTCAGCAGCAGTGCACTTTTAACTAGATGTTGTGTTTGTGGATTTACAGGTGAATGACAGCCCTGATCTGTCATTAAACTGTGAGACGGACCTGTCTGTTTCTCCACAAACTGCAACAAGCCAACTGAAGAATGGGTATCATCATCAGCAGACTGGTTCCAAAGGTTCCGGTCCTCCTGGACACACCCTCCAGGCTTACAGCTGCACCCATCGGTCATCAACCCAAACTCACCTTCTGCCTCAACTTCATTCAATGCAGTCCCAACCCAGAGTCTCAAGTGTGACTTCCACTGCCAACGTCGAACTCCCACAGGTATTTTTGTGTATACTGATTCAAGTATAATGTCTAGAATTCATTGGATCAGTTTCATTTGTTTGTCAATGAATGACCTGTCGCAAAGTTGGGGGCTTTAGAATTTAAAATATAGTGAACATTGTCACGTGACTCTGTGCATCTTTACCTTCAACAGAAGTCCAGCGTCTCTAAAATGTGCAGCAAACATTGACTACAGACAAGTGTCTGAGTGCTGAAAAACTTTGAGAGCATTGATCTTAGATTTGGTAATAGTAGAAATATTGTTTTACAAATTTGTTTAGTGTGTGTGTTCCTCCATGAAACGGCTTCTCTCGGAGCAAAACGTCAACATCCAAATACCTGTACTGCTAAAGTCTCTGGTTCCCCTAGCAGGCACAGGACATGGGCTCAGTGGGCGTCACCTTCTCCTGTGTCCTGTGTGTTTCTCAGGTGGATCACAGTGACCTGAGGTTGAGTCTGACTCTGAAACCCAGCAGTCGAGTCGACTTTGGCTTCCAGACTCGATGGGAATCGACCGGCTTGCGGGTACAATGTGTTCAACCTGGTAAGAAGAGACATTTGAAATGTCCCGTTGATTGTTTGGCTGACCGAGTCGCAGATGTGTAAATATTAGTGATTGTGTGACGCTACATGAGAACGTCTTGCAAACTGCACTTTGAAACTGTCTATTTTTGTAGTAAAGGATAGCTTCGTATTAATTGCTCTCGTCTTTCTTACTCTTCATCTGTTCACAGGCAGCCCGGCTGAGCTCTGCCAGCTGTGCACCAACGACGAGGTCGTGGCTGTCGACGGAGTGTCGGTGGCGCACATGAGCCCCGGGCAGTGGGAGGAGAAGATGACATCCGCCTTGCAAACTGGCAGTTTGACCATGGACATTCGACGCTACGGTAACAAAGGTACGATCAACTTACTGATGGAGTCTTCCACCTCCTGCAATGTGTGGTTTGTGAACGACCTGCTGTAGGTCAGTAGCGATCCCGGGTCTGTCTTCGGTTTCAAAGGTCATTGGTTATGGTTGTGTGGTGAATTTCATTAGATTGGAACACCAGTGAGAGGCTTCGTCGTCACCCGCCGGGCAAGAGGACCCTCAACCTCTCTGCCGCTGCGCCACTGTTCATAGGTTGTCCTGATCGCCATGGCAACGTCGCTTGGTCGGAAAGCTCAATTAAGTTGTCCAACGGGCAAAGGGATAATGTGAGAACGTCTTTCAGTCGCAAGCAGTGACACGTCGCCAAATGTGATGATGCATCGTCATGTTTCATGTCAGATGAATGGTGACATGTTTACACCTAGGTTAAAGTCACGGATGGTGATCTCGCTTCCGGCCACAAGACAACAGGAAGCAAAGGTAATGAAAAGGTTACCTTTACCTACAAAGGTAATGAAAATCAAAGTATGTCCTTGAACCACGAGAGGATTACTACTGCAGGTTCTAGTAGCAGGATCGGTTGCTGTTCAGGATTCCAGTGGAGAATGAGTACAGTGCTTTTTGAATTAACGTTCAGTGTTTTCTACTCCGACCGCTGTGGCACATTTACCAGGTACATGCTGAAACGGCTCATGTTTTTGCAGAGTAACTTTCCCGTTATGCTCCATAGGGTGGCGCTCATGGGTTCACTGGTGCGGTAAATGGCCCGTTTACAAGTTCTTTTGACAAAATTATAGATATTACTTGTTGTGGACCAGCCTGAGCTGCTTTTCCAGTAACATCAAACTGGCGTGCTCCAACCTTGTCTATGTCTGAAGGTGATGCACGTTAAAATGACACTGTTTTACTGCTCAGTGGTTCACTGCCGCAAGACTATCAGTGGTCAGGAGGTGAAAAGTCCCCAGTGCATGTGTGTGCGTGTGTTTGCGCACACTTTGTCTGAGACTTGAACGTCTTGTATGTGCTTTGATAATGACCTTGGACATCTTCATGTGAAACCATATGATCTTTGCTGACTGTCGATTCTTTCACACAGGTGGTTCAGAATCTGCCGTATCTGATGTAAGTTACATTTTGCACGTGTGTGCACACATGTGTACGTTGTTCACACCTGAGGCATCACCTGCTCCAGGTGTGTTCTCTCTGCAGGAGAAGTGTTACCAGCACAGGGTTTCACCAACAATTCTGAAGTCTAAGATCAAAGATAGAGTTCTACCGTTAAATGTCTGCAATGCTTTGAGAAACACCAGTGGGATCGGCAATGATCGGAGGCAGAAAGATTTAGAATGTTCCCAACACTGTTCTTCAAATAAACGATACACTTTTGATTCTGTCATGGATCCAGTCCCGTCATCTCTTTACAAATTCATTTCATGTGTTGTGCAACAGAATAACTTTGAGATGAGCAACGGAGGTGAGAGCGCTGCTGGAGCCCTTCGAGTGGGTGCATCAATAAACAAAACTGGAGAGGAAGAGAGGACCCCCAACAGGTGGAAGCAACAAGAAGTCGTTTCAATACCTGGATGGCAGATGAACGCAGTTACTGCACTGGACCGGTAAACCTTGTTACTTGTTTAAAGTACATTTTTATTGTTGAGTGACACTTGCATATGTTACTCTATCATGGAGATTAATATTGTAGTTTAAGCAGTTTCCATTAACAGGAATCTTTCCTGCTAATGCTCCGGTCACTTTTCTCAGCTATCTTGTACACGCAGGTCAAAAGACGTTTCGTCCCCATTTCTTCTTGGTTTTCAAACTCTGTCCCAAGTGAAGCAGCTTTGTATTTATATACATTTACCTTTGGAGGATGGTTCATAGTAAACATAATGTAATACGAAGTTAGAATTCCCTATTTCTGACAGGATACCTTCAAGCCCAGCCTGATGTAGACCCTGTCAGCACACATCCTACAGACATTACAACGGACGAGAATGTTTGATTTCAAATAAAATTAAAACTGTATCTTTTAAGTGAGTTTTTTATCTCACACAGGGAAAAGTCCTTGTCCACTCCAACATTAACTGGTCCCTACAAACAGCTGAGAGGTTGGTCTTGCTTTTGATACCAGCTCTGGTCATGTCTTCCCCTCAAACCTGTAGAATTGTCCCCTGTCCCCCCCAGATGAAATAATAGTCTTAAGAGCAGCAGCAGACTCCTGTTGAAACTTTGCTTTGGTTCAGTTGATCAGAGAAAGAGAAAAGGGGAGTGTGTGTCAACGGCCCAGCAAGAAAGGCAGCAGATTTTGGAGGAGATGAAGAAGAGGACGCAGCTTCTTCATGACAACAGCTGGATACGTCAGCGCAGCAGCAGTTTTTACAAGGAGCCCATCATTGTTGGGGTGCCCCTGAAGAGGTTGGTGAATTCTGTGTAGTTTCATTCACACGCCAATCTGTGTCCGTCTGAAGAACTCATCAGCTGTTTCTGCAGGTACGAGTCTCTGGACAACCTCGACGCGTTGCGTGACTCCTCACCGGCTGTGTTGAGCTATCCGCGCCCTCACTCAGCTGCTGCAGGTCACTGTAGCCCGAGTCGGAACGCCTGCTCCCGCTACAGCACTGGAGCGCTGTCATCCCAGAAAGAGAAATCCCTGCACTCCCACGTCGACGGGTACGTTCAGGTCACTGTGGAGCCAACGTGGCGTGAATACGAGCTGTGTTGCTTCCTGTCTTATCCTACTTTGGCCTTTGGCTGACAGCGCTGCCTCGGGACAGAATCATACAATCAGACCCCGCTCAGGTTCTGTGATCGACTAATTTAGTCCTTGTCTAATCATCAGCGTGTGACGTCCTGTGTCAAATCCTTGATGTTGTTAAAATGTCACTAGCAGAGGATCCACGTAGAGTTGACTGAGTTTCATCACATAGATATCAGCCCACTTCTGCTGTACACGAATGGAAGAGATACACAAAATAGATCAGTACTGTGTATAAATATGTATTTTACACCTTGGTACCAGAGAGCCATGTCCTATTTTACCACAGAGGCTTTTGTTGTTGTGCTCTGTGTTTGTACACTGGATTTCATTGGTTTTCTGGTTCTTTTCTCATTCTCCTCCTTTCAGTGTGTGGGCTGCTACAAACATCTTGGAGGAACAAACACTGGAGTCCAGGTCCAGATCAGAAACGGGGAGTCTTACTGTCGGCCCTGCTACTTCCAATTTAACTGGAATTGTTGGCTCAGAATGTGAAAATGGAGCAGATGCATCATCTCCAACTGAATCCTAACCTGGAGGGTCTTTGTGTAAAATCAGAATATGCTAATCTACTTACAAACTGTATAGAATATTTTAATGATCTATACTAATATATAAGTGTGTGTGTGTTGGGGGGGGCTGCAAATTAAATCTAGTCTGTTTAAAAGCACGTTTTAACTTGTACTGAGCACATATGTTTGTTTCATGTGCAAATTAGGGTATGTCAGGTTTGTATGCAGCATGTATTTCTAATTATCTGGGCATACGAACTTCATTGTCTTTGTTAATAAAGTTCACTTGAGATAAAATACAAAGGTTTGTGAACATGGTGGCAGCATCGATCTCACAGCAGCCGATAAAAGCCAATGGGCCACGGTCAGCCCCTCACGTAACAGACACGGTTGAGCCAAACGACACTGTACATTTTATCAAAGTGGGTGAGTGAGTCAAAGTTAAGCAGTGTTTCATCCAAATAAGGGATTTACAAAAGACTAAACTTAAGTTTCAGCAAAAGCTGAAAAAAAACAAGCGCTCCTCTAGTTGAGTTGTTGGTGAGTACATCACAGCGACAGAGGGCCCAAACAGAACAGGATCACTGTCATTCCATTCCTCCTCCATGAAAACTGCAGGATTCACAGATGATGCTCAACGGGGGACTAATGTTCTTGTCCAATGAACTTGCACCAATGCTCTGATTGGTTGTGGTGCCGAACTGACGTTCAAGGCAGATATTGTCTGATACAGTCTGCCATATTGACACCTACCAATGTTCCGCTCACAGTTGACTTGAGACGTGTAGCGCTGAGATCAGATTTGTAGGATGTGCACTTACTATGGGTTTACATGTGCAAGATATAAATATGAATGAATGAATGAATGGTCGGTTCCTATTCAATGACAGATCTATCTCAAATAGAAGTTTCATTTTTATTGTATTCATTTCACACTATTTGACCAAACTAGTACAGCTCCTCCTCCACAAAGTAAATCTGCCTGATTTCAAACGTGCCCAGTCTCTCTTACTGGGAGTCTGAACTGTGGTACAGGACAGGCTGATGAGGGGAAAAGAGACCCCATGATTTAGTCTCACCTGTCTAAAGTGTAAATTGGAAGGCGCTTTAGAAGTAATGAGGTGCATGTTTGCCTGTCCTGCATAATGAGAATCATTTGAAGAGTTACTGTAACTGTGTATTTATTCATGCAGGGCACACTTGTAGAGAAGTTGAATGGAAAATCATGACCTTTGACAAATAGTCCTCTGAGGCTCCCATTGTGTCCTCTGTTTACACAAAGAACTTTAGTCACGCTGTAAAGCTCCACTGACTATCCATTTTCAGAGGCTTCTTCGGAAACCTAGGAAAATATTCCTGCCAATGTCCTTCCCACAAAGTTTCCATGAAGAGTCCTTGGAGACATAGTTTGTCATTATGATGTAGTTCTCTCTGCTGGCGCTCTCCTGCTCCACTGTCTGGTTTTAATATTCATGCAGGTTTATTTAGTCATCTCAAACCCAAAGACACAAATAAGGATAAAAGCTTTAAGTTCACCTCGCAGATATCTGGTATACGTGATCTCCAACGTAGATGCATTGAGATCAAACAAACAAACAAACATTGTGTCATGGTCCTCTGGGTTGTATTTTCACAAAAATATTTTAACAGAAGATGGTGGCGTTCATGGTGAATCTCCTGTGTTTACGTGTCAGTCGACAGACTGGGGGGGTCTGTGCCTCACAGATGTGTGTCCACTGAGGAACATCTCTGCTCAGACATCATTTTTCTTTTTCATTTCATTCATTTTTTTATATCACTTCATTAAAATGTTTTTTCCCATCCAAAAATGAAATGACGTATTTATTTTTCACACACATACTTGTCCAACACCTTTTTGTTCTGTTTTGGATCTGTGCCCCTGGGTCTTGTTACTTGTTACTTGTTAGTTGCCCCTGTTACTTGGTGAAAAGATGGACATGGTTTGTGTACGATTAGCCTCTGTGAGGTGAAAGTAAATAGAAAAAAAAAGCAGTGTAATGGAATGTAAAATACTAAACTGTGACATAAATGTATTAGTCAAAACTATAAATACCATTCTTCCATCCTTCAAGCCATCACAGGTAATGAAATCTATGCCATGTGACATATATTTAGAGCACACAGACAGTGAATTCAGAAGGCCGTGGAGACGCCACCATGTTTTGTTTTGTTGTTTTTATTTCAAGCATTATTGATGTCACAGATAAGTGATAGGACATAATGTGGGACTGTGTGGCCCATGTGATCTGACTTTATGTAACTGACCCCTGCAAGTAACAGAGAGATGAAAAGAAAGTACTGTAAGTAAACACACATCAGAGGAGTCTGTCTGAAGCACAAATGAGTCCCCATGTTGGTGAGACAACCGGGGATGGGAGTGGGTCCTTCCTGTTGCACAACACACGAGAAACAAGACGGAGACATTAGAAGCGGTGTGGATAGGAAGAGGCCGAGGGGGGCTCAGCTTTTACCTCCACCTAGAGAACTACTGTGACTGATGACGACCCCCCCCTGGTGTTTGAGAACACACATGTGCTCAATGAGTCACTTCATCGCCTGAAAACGTATTCGGTGTAGCTGGTCCACAGTTTGTCCTCCCCGGGGTCGTTGCTGGAATACGAGCAGGTCCCAGTGGAGTTGCAGGCGACCATGTGGAAACCGGCCTCAGCCAGCCGGTCGAACGCCTGCTCCAGGAAGTTGTACTTGAGGTAATACCTGGAGGTGTATTTGTCCGGTGGGCGGTCGGGGTCGCGGCTCTCGTTCAGGGTTTCTCCAAACACCTCTTTAGCCAGAGATATCTTACTGCAAACCGTTATTCTGGCGACCCTGCGGAACTTGGCGTCTGCTTGGATGTCTCTGCCGATGGTGTAGCTGCCTCTGTATCCAATGGTGATGTAGCCGGAGTCGGGCCCAAGGGAGGGCAGGGTTCTGTCCGAGGAGGAGATGACGGGGCTGATAAACTCGGTGTCTTCTGGCTCTCTGCTCCTCTCTGAGCTGTCGTTACTGGGAGCTGCAAGGCGCCTTGAAAGCTCCGGGAGCTGGAAGAAGTCTGCCTCCTTCTGCAGCCTTCTCTTCTCGTTGAACACCTCAGGCAGAGAAAGATCGGAATCACGCAAGTAATCCAGAATGTAGCGGAACAGAGAGCCGTCCCGGTCAAAAAAGAAGCGGCCCTTGCTGTCTGTCAGCAGCTCGCCCGGGGAACTGTGGGTGAACTTGTCCCACAGCAGAGAGTCGGACACCGCGGTGAGCGTCTCCAGTCGGGTCACATACACCTCCCCACCCACATTCAGCTCCACTATCTCTGGGAAAGTTTCTGCCATTTCTTTTCATGTCCCGCAGCCCGACAATAACGACTAGTTGGGGGAGCCCGCAAAGTAAATGTTTATGTGCGCTGGGAGGAGAAGAAAAGGGACAGCCAAAAAAGACATTAACTCTTCAGTGGAACCATGTGAGGACATCAGTCAAAGAATCAAAGCTCAGCCTCTGTGACTTCTGGGAGTGTCATTTTTACACTCTAGTCTCACACGATGAACGTAATTTAATAGGTTTACACAGACAACGATAAATCAAGTATTACTACGAACTTTAAAACCAATGCAGTTGATCACTAGCAGAACAAACTAAGTATTCAATAAAATATTTATGATTTCTCCCACAGTGTTTTGTAGCATCATGAGAGTCACAAACCGTTTGTTTGTGTATTATAACAGATATGTGGATGGCTGAAGAATGGTTTGATGAAAAAGAATCAGAATGGGTCACACTGGACTCAAACGCACACATTTCCCCTCACTAAACTACCAAAATGAAAATGAAATATGAATAAAAAATGGAAAAATGTTATCATTAACCATTCAAACCATCAACCATTCAAAAATAAGTACATCCATAAAACAGTTCATCAGCAAAAAACAACGTAAGTTGAATGACTTTGTAGATGAAGGATTCCTGCAATAAACGTAAGCATACATTAAAATAGTAGTGTGTGGGAGGTCAGAGGTCAGAGACCAATAGCTTTAAAAAAAAAAGAGAGAAAATGAAGTCAAGTTTCTTTGACTGGCAAAATAAAATTTTACCGTCAATACAATTTAAATTTACCGTTTGATATCTTTTTATTTCACACATTAAGACAGCTCAGTCGGATGGGGTACGGGGGTCCTTGGTGTATGGTACCAACTGTAAATATACACACCAATACATTCATAATTCACACAACTTCTCATAGATGGTAGATATTTAGTCACCATCTCCTCCACTCATGTCCTGTTGTTCTTACAAACCTGTAGGAAATAATCAGTCCCATATCAAATCATATATTCTGTGATACGAAACCACCCATCAATTAATTTTGCACGTGAACGTAAACAGATGTGACTGAAGTCACTGATGAAAAAGACTAAGAAAATAAACTGAAGAAAAAAAAAGAACACCCAAGTGACACAGGTGAGAGAGCACAAAATGAATGCATGAAGGTGTGTATCATTTGCACAAATGTTGGCGCTACTTAGTGTGAATGACATTATACATGTGTACTGTATGTGACGGTAGATTGACGGTAATTCTGTCTGTGACCAGTTGGTGGCAGCAGTGCTCTGTGGGAAAGTAGAAATATACTGTAGGTCAGCAGAATCCCGGTCAGGGGTATTGATGCTGCGGAAGACAATGTTTTGAATCAGAAACTGTCAGCTAACGTTGTTATCCACATTAATTTATTGTTCATGTTCGACCGTAACTTCCAGATGTGTTTCTTTGTACAAATAAGTTCTACTGATTGTCGGAAGACTGAAATATTTGAAACACTCTGACACCACATATCAACCAAGACAAATATTTGAACAACGTCCCTCATTAGCTTGTAGGGAATTGTTTATGACACGCTATATGGTAAATATTGTCAAATAGAAAAAGATTTCAAACACTAAAAGGGTGAATCTCACGTCACATAGAAGATTTGGAGCTACTTTTTGTACTGTGTACACAAACAGTACACAGTAAAAAACAAAGTGTGGCCCGTGTTTTCTGTACACACAGAATCGTCTCCAGAAACATGTGCATCCACACAAATCCAGTCAATATGCTGTAGTACATATGCCAGGCATGTAGCAGGTGCTGTGATACTGCCACAGCATGAACATGTGTGATTTCTGCGGATTCACCTGAACCCCCTGTGAACATGACCTAAAGCTCCATCATAATGTATGTCCTTCCTCTGTTTTGTACGACCAACTCCTGAGTAAACTGATATAAACTGTTAATAAACAATATGCTGGATCAATCCCTTCTCCTGGTTTTGCCCAATACCCCCTGGATTTTGACCTGATTTGACCTGATTTTGGCCTGCAGAGCTGTATTTGTATTTCTGCCTCATGGATTTGTGCCTCTGCATGGTCAGACAGCGCTCCGATCAGCTGTGACATGCCAACAATATAACTCTGCAAGAAACTCAAAATACTAATCCTAAATCAGAAGGAAATAAACTTCTCTGTCTTTCTCTTCGTTCTTGTAACACTGTAAGACAGGTCAGTCGGACGGGGTTACATCGGGACCGACATACAGACTAATTCACACTCAGGTTAGAACATAAAAACTGACTATTTAATCACACCTATAAATCTATCTAAATCATATCCTGTGGTTCTTCTCAACAGCCTGTAGCAGAGAATGTCCCATGGCCCCCTCTCTCTTCTACCCCATCATCATTCACTCTGGCCAGCAGCTATTTCTGTCATAGTTTCAATCCATTTTTTATCGTCTATTGGGGAATTATTTATTCCAAAACCTATTATTTGTGCCGTTATTTTTTTTTTTGATCACACAATAATCTTGGCAAGATGTGAATCTCTATCTCCAGAGCCTTCTGCAGCTGCTCTATTACTTTCACCCAAAATGGCTGTATTAGACTACATCCCCATAGCACATGTAGGAAAGTCCCTGTCTTTGTTCCACATGTCAAGTAATAAACCCATCCTGTGGAGCGGGTAAAGTACAATCCATTTATTAGATTATATTGGGTAAACTTCCCTCTGGCCTCCCTGATATATTCCCTCGAGTTTGCTCCTATTTTCTTCTATTCCTCCTCATTTAATTCACATTCCAAATCCCTCTATTTTGTCTTCAAGCTCTTATAGATATCCTTATTCAACCCATTGAAATCTCAGTTGAAAACAGATGCTTTGGTAGCTCCAGAGCATCTTTTACCGGTTTGTCCCATGTGTAAATTGCCCCGTTCTGATACAATGTTTATCACCAAAAGTTGCCCTTTTCTTCTAAGTCATATTTTTGGAGCAACTGAAAATGATCTATGATGATGAATGGAGATAAATTCTCCATTCACTAAAAGTCACTTATTTCCCATATTCCCTTTGTAAGCCATTGTTTTCTCTATACATACAGTCGGGTTATTCCATAGTGAGGCATATATTATATTATATTATATTAAATGTGCTGCGCTTTACCTGTTCTATACTTCTCCCCAGACTCCCTTGTAGTAAGTCAGTATTGAGCTTGATGAATATTCCTCTCCACTGGTAAATGGTGATGGCACAAAAAACAACAAGAAGTAAAAAACAATCTTCAGAGGACATACTTGAATATTCTTCAACTGCCCTTTCATTTCATGTATTCTTTGTCATGATGCAAATGATGTATCATTTCTTCCTTCGAGTCAGGATGAGGATTCAGATTGCTGCATTTGGAAATCCCCTTCTCTGCTACGATGGAAGAGCGGCACAGCAACTCAACTGGATCATGAGTTTAGAAACATCAATGATGCCTCTGTGTGCTGAGACCATATCTTTTGGCGCATACTGCTGCAGATCTTCATCTTGCCTGTAAATACGTTAACGTGTTGTGCAGGTCGACACACTGAGCAAAAACACATTCATATCACATCTGTCTCGTCTTTTCAAACTGATCTCATTCCAATGGTGCTTTCAAGCAAAAAAAAAAAAAAAAGAAACCAGAAAAGCACTCAGAGTACACACCTCCGACACCAGCTCATTTCCATGCATATTGTGATTTCCACCCGCCATTTTCCTGCTTTGATTTACACCAAATATTAATATACATATAAACTTCCATTATCTACATCGCTTCGTTGACCAAGAAAACACACCAAGACCATTTGCAAACACTGTGATATCTTGTTAGTTCAATAGTTATTGACAAAATTCACTACTAGCTTAAGAAGTCTATTCACACTCTACAGATTCAGCAGACTCTCAGCTACAGTTTGGTGTTAGTTGTCGGTCTGTCTGTCGCTCGTCTTCGTTCGTTACATCACAATGTTTGAACATCCGCAATCATAGTATAAAGAATTTGTCAGGATCACATCAAACTTTGATATAACTGCATTAGAGAACCTATAGCGAATGTATCCTGTGTTTTGTTTCCAAGCAGTCTGACCATGTGTTGTGGAGTTATATACACATACTGACAATGGCTCTGTCTCACCATGAGAAAGAATCTTTCAAAAGATCCCTGATTCCAGATGGTTCCAGAACACTACCAAAATTAAACCAGCATTTCCTGAAAATATCACTGAAAAATGTTGTTAACGTTTTGAGTTATTCTGCTGATAGATAAACAGAAAAAATACATGTCTTTGTATGCACATGACTAAAATCTGCCCCACATACTCACACCCATTGAAATCCAAGTGTGTTTGATTACAATGAGGTCTCAGAACCACTTTACCAACCAGCAAACCTCTTCAAGAGGCAATATATTGTTTTCTTTATATATTGTTTAAACATATACACACTCTGGCACTCGGGGTTCTCTCCGGGTACTCCAGTTTCCACTCACATCCCAAAGCATGCTAAAGTTAATTGGATACTCTAAACTGGCCGTAGGTGCGAGTGTGTTTGCTGATTTGACTGGGAACAGATGATTACATGTTGGTAGTGTTCTAGAACCATCTGTATACATGGATTGTTGAAAGGATTCTTTATCTTGGTGAGATTTTCACCAGATGTGTAAAACTCCACAATATCAGCAGCAAACTGTCTCTGTGGGCCAGTGGTTGGTGTGTTTGGCTGTTGACCAGAAGGTCGGGGGTTCCAGCTCACCCAGGGATGCAGCTTTGTTTTACTACTGACATGATGATATTGGTTATTATTGAATAATAATATAGAATATAATATTGGATCCAGAGCAGGGAGCCTGCGGCCAGCTGTTTCAGAGCAGTTTGACTGATCCTTCAAGACCCACAGAATATTGTGTTCTATGACTGTCCCCCAGCCCCCCAGCTGACAAACACATTGTTCCAAATGCTAAGGGCACGTTTTCATGATCAGTGATTTTATTAGAGGACATAAAAGGAATGTAGGGCAATAATTTTGGTTGGAAATGATTGTCTACTTCATACCTGGATCCTGACAAAAGATCAGTTATATGGAAGAATTCACTGACCACTCTCAGTACTTGATAGTCACAACTTCATGATCACATTAGTATGAGATGAGAACGCAGTATATTGTACATGTACAACAAAATATGAAACTTTCCCTTATCTGCAGCCTGTACATGTTAGCAAGAAGTGCTGCTGGAAAATTGTTATTATTTAAATGTTGCATGTCCAGATTGTTCCATATTTACATTTCTCCAAACACAGCACTGCTTGGGTCACTTGCAAAAAAGATCACCTGAACAGTTCTTGAGATATTACGTCACAAAACACACAGAGATTCCTCATATTATAGTATCATGGTGTTTTGTCATTATCTGAGAACTTTAATCCAAACGCAAACTTTGGATCTGAGTGTAAATAATGCAGAACCAGTGGCTGCTGTGAACTGTTGCCTGGCAACCAGTGGTAGGCACAGGAGGCAAGAGTTGGTGACCTGCGTCTTTACAGTTTATTAATACGGAAGAAATGCTGCTCATCCAAGTCACAACAATTTCACATGTTAAGTGTGAAGTTGGTCCTTGAGTTCTGCGAGTTTAACACACATAAACACACACGCACACGCCTTCATTTTGACCTCAAACACTGTCAGGTAAAGTTAATGAGTTACATCCCAATTAGTCTGAATGCACAAGTGTCAGGGCTCCTGGATACACACAAACACACAGTCAGCCGTTAATGAGGCGGTCTCATCATATTGGCCTCTTTATTGGAGACAAATTGACAACATGTAAACTACCAAAGGATTACATACAATACACATTCTGTCCAGAGATATACTGCACTCTTCCCTCTGGCTTTGTTGTTACTGAAAAGTACAAATGAATTTTTTGTTTAGTCATGACCACAAGAGCTGTCAAACTCTTTTTATATAGGTTTATTTTACACCAAAGCACTAAATGTCACAGTTTTTATAATCACTGTCGAGACCAAAAGAAAATAAATATGAATAAAACTGAAAGATGAGTAAAATGTAAAGTGTGTTCAATGGAGGGCCAATGAATGCACTTTCCATCTGACTAAACATATTTTTTTTTACAGATTTACGATCAGTAGTGGATAAACAACAAGAGTTGTTGAGGTACAAGTTTAATAAAACTAGACAGTCACAGAGTGAATACTTGGTCAGGAGGGTTTGGGTCATAGGACGGTACCGTGTGTCTGCTGTCATCTGGAAACATCCTTGAAATCAGACCAATGTTCAGAACTCCAGCCAAAAGAAGATCACTTCATTAAAGGGAAAAAAAAAAGGTTCCATGGCCCAAATGTCATGACACTGCAGAAACCTAATTTAGTTTCTTAATTCAGTTACATTAAAACAACTTGGCTTCACAAATACACAGATACCACTACTAAAACAAACACACAGAAATAAATAAGACTTATGTTCCTACAGCCATTTCCAATCTCAGGGCCTGCAGCTGGAATACATAGACACCCCCCCCCCCCCCCCCGGGCCC
>CAAKHB010002656.1:24109-37034 GCA_901007665.1 Aeoliscus strigatus
CCCCCCCCACCCGGGAGTCCTGATAACAAATTGACATGCAACGTTTCAAAGGCCCGAGTGTTTTGTTTCACTCCACTTATCCTGTGGATTAAACAGAAAAACCTTCAATTGCAGATTGATTTTTTTTAATATCGTAAAGAGACGATAAGAAACGTTCACATCCAGCTGAGGGTCAATCCTTAGGATCAATAAACACGTCATCAGCTTGACTTCTGAATGAAATGTTCCAATGTGTCAATGTTATGTATGTTGTTTGTCATGACAGAACATGAAATCCTCATTCTTTTCAAACCCCCTTATGCCACTGATCAGTATTTTACAAGTCTGTCAGCAGAATTAAGCAACAAATAACATTACACTTGAGCCCATTTTAAACATACATTATTGTATAATATTTTTAAATCCGTATTTAATACTTGGATTTTTTGTATTATTATTTTATTTTTCACACCGATAAATAAATCCTCACTCAACCCTCACTTCCAAAACGTTCTCATTTCTTGGCTGAATGAAATGCACAGATTGTCTCAGATAGTCGGTTCCAGGTGATGCGTTCACAGAAACGCACGTGATCCCAGTGAACTGAAAACAGTGGACAACACGCACCGAACCGACGCCCATTCGTTACCTTACGTTACCGTAGAGTCATTGTTGCGTATCCAAAAGTTTCACGGTGTGCCACAAATCAATAAATAAAACTTGGTGGAAATCCCCCCACAAAGAACGAGAGAAATAAAATCTGCCTCTGGTGTTCAGGGCGCGTGGCGGACGCCATCTGACAGTTTATGGTTTGTTTGTTTGTTTGTTTGTTTCGGCCTCTGACACAACATAGACTGTGGAAGAAAAGGAAGTCGACGCGGTCGAATAGCTTCCTGTGCCCCCGCGTTCCTCCTCGTCGTTCGTCAGGTCACACGCCGAAGCACCAGGAGCACAGGACCAGCTCCCGCAGCGTTTTACGCAGCTCCTGGCTCCGGTACGCGTAGATGAGCGGGTCGATGAGCGCGTTACAGATGATCAGGATGAGGAAAAGGTTGAAGTTCCGAAAGAAACAGTTGCAGAAGGGGCTCGTGGGGCAGGTGAGGATGAGGATGAGGTGGAGGAAGAAAGGGCCCCAGCATAAAATGAAGACGCCGAGCAGGATGGTCAGCGTGATCGCGCCCTTCATGCTCGTGGACTGGCGCCTGTCTTTGTTGAAAGCCATGATGCGCCGGGAGTGCACGTGCGCCAGGAGGAACATGTGCAGGTAGAGCACGGCGTTGAACACCAGCGTGATGCAGAAGAAGGTGACGAGGCACACGATCACGGCGTTGTCCGTGTGGTACACGATGAAGAGGATGCTGGCGCCGGTGCTGGCCAGCCACACCGCCACGATGAGGACCACGGCGCGCTGCGTCGTCATGATGCTGTGGTAGCGCAGCGCGTAGAAGATGGTGATGTAGCGGTCGGCGGCGATGGTGCACAGGAAGGACAGCGAGGACACCACGGAGCTGCAGATCATCACGTCGATGACGTTGTCCAGGTGGCGCAGCATGCCCGGGTGCACGTCCAGCAAGCCGTGGTCGTTGAGGAGCATGAACATGGTCTCCACCACGTTACTGACGCTGACCAGCATGTCGGACACGGCGAGGCAGCAGATGAAGTAGTACATGGGGGAGTGCAGGTTCCGGTTCTTGATGATGGCCAGCACCACAAAGATGTTCTCCACCAGGCTGATGAGGCCCAGCGTCAGGAAGAGCTCCTGCGGGATGCGGATCTGGACGCAGCCCAGAGAGCTGCGCTCCCCGGCGGTGGAGTTGGTGTCGTTGAACTCCATCAGGTCATTTGACAGGTGGAAATCCGAGTGGAGGATGAAGGGATACTGTGTCTTATTGGAGAAATCCATGTTTGTCCGATGGACCGTCAGACGTCTGGCCCCGCAAAGAGAGGAGATGTCTTGTTGTTGTGCATCAACCGAGGAGGATTCGCTCGTTTAATCCTTTTCTTCTCCAGCTGGTCGAGGAGATAAAGTCCGCTGAAGACAAGAGGGCAGATCACGGCGTCGAGGCGACCTGAAGATCACCAAAATCCACAAGTGTCGTCCTGCACTCTGCATTCAAAGATGGGCCTCAGGAAGTTCTTGCCCCGCCCAGTCCCATCCCAACTTTTCTTTTCTTTTTTTTAACGTTACTTCAAACTGAGCGGGGTCAGACCCGACGTCTTCACCGCGGAGGAACAAACGCCCAGAGAAGAGAACAGAGAAGAAAGCCGAGCGTTGATGCGCTTACACTTGATGTTTTGTCTTTGATTCTTGAAATGCATTCTTCTTCCTGTGTCACATGAGCAGCTCGAGTGTGTTCTCACCACTGCGACTTTCACAAAACATCGGAGTGATGTATTTTCTCCAACTGTGGATTTGAAACCATGTGGACATGAACCTCACGCGACCAACAACCAACAAGCCAACAACCCACTCTTGTATTTCATTCGTATTTTTATTTCATGAATTTTTAGAAATATCATGAAAATTGTGTCAGGAAGCACTTAATTCAAACTTCTTTCGTACACGTACGCCCCTGAAAGTTATCAAGAGGGGTTTTCACACCGGGGGATGTCAGTGTGGACATATTGAAGACATTGTTTAACGTGTATTGTTTTTGTTTTGTTTTAATCGTTCATGAAAACAGGGAATCTCTGACTTCTGACTTTCCAATCATGTGACACGGCAGTTTAGACCTAGATGTGAATCGGAGGGGTTTTCATTTGAGGTGAAAATACATTTTGTGCCACTTATGGTTTGAACAGAATGTTTGTGATGTAAATCCCTGATTTCACATCATTTCAAACTGAAATATCCCGATGAGATGTGAAGAGGCCAGGAAACATGACACCTTTGGCTCAACGTTAAATCTGATATTTCACATAAAGTTTGACTGGTTGATTTAAGTGTGTAAACCACTAAGGAAGGAACCCAAACAGAGCATGTCCATGGACACAGACAGAGCTGGAGCTAAACTCATAGAGTCAAAGGGCAGGACAGAGGTGAACATGAAGTGACTTGACCCATGGAACTGAAACATCTTGTAGTAAAACTGCTCAGTTTCTACCAGTTTCCGTGCTGTTTTTTTTTTTTTTACACCAGTGGATGGATGGATATTCTCATTTTGTTCTAATTATGGCGGTGATGGCTGGTGTCAATAATTCTGATTATTCGCTCATTTACTGTTTTTCTGAAAACCCATTTACAGAAATTTTCAACGACAACAACTGAAGTGACATTGTCAAAACAGTCGACTCAGCAACGCCACGACATGTCATGTCAGACTTGTCAAATATCAGTGTCCCCATGAACACACAGTGAAAATGTGAGTTTCTTGTCCAGAGCATTTTACTGAATGGATGTGTGTGTGTTCAGTTTTCAGTCATGTATTAACAATGAGAACAGTGGATTAGTTGTGCTGAACTATTGGTGTGTGTGTGTGTGCTGCAAACTGTGTATAACCTCATGATGTGTGATCAGTTTTACCGGTTGTGTGAATAATTCAACACAGTCACTTCATCAATCGACATTCTTGTTTCCAAAATGGAGTTGAGTGTTTTAGGATTTGTGTTAACTGTAAATCAAGCTTTTCCTCTGATTTGTCACCCATCTGCACGTGTGCTTAAAGAACGCCCCACTTTGGCTGGGATTAATGGCCCCATCACATTCAAATTAGTCTCTGGCCTCCGTCTGAGGCCAAACGATGAAAGACCTCTATACTTTGGATGGGTCACATGCAGTCCTCGGTCTCGATTGTAGCCCCAGGTGTACTGAAAACAAATAATCTCATGCAACTGCGCTATCATGGGGTTTCGATACATATGGATGTGGAGGATAATGTGCTCAGTGTCTCATAAGTTTGTTATCTTTGTGATGAGAAAGCTATTCACATCCATCCTTTATATGGGCCGTGACTTGTACTGTTAGTTACAACAGAAACAGGTAAGACTGCATTGGCGGATTTTTATCCTTTCAAACAGAATAAATGAAAGGACATCCTTGATTTTGAACATGAATGGGCAGCTTTTGTAGTTTTGTCCTTTTTAAAGAGTATATCATGCATTTTTTGTCATTAGTTGTAAAAGAGAACATGCTCTTACCTGCCCCTCTTCTCTCAATGGAGAAAACATAAGTTGGCAACGATTTTTGTCTTCATGCTTTGAACAGAAGATAAAGGAAACAGTCTGATTCTTCTGGCTCAAGGCAAATTTTTAAACAATACCGTGGAGGGTCTCCGCATCTCTCTTCAAACACTGTCAAAACAACAGACTCACCAAACGAGTGTGAGGGGCTCGAGAAAATATTTACAGAAGACACGTGAGGTCTCTTCGACACACACGTTCTGATGCTGTGTTATTGTCCATCATAGAGGTAACACACAAACTACAATCACACTGACAATATGTGAAGGATCTCCTTGTTGTCATGTTATATACATACATATGAACAGTGTCAACAAATGTGTTGAACATGTTGCACACATTCAACCATTAGATATGTTTTTGTTATTGATGGAATCTGACCATCACTAAACCAATCGTTTGCCAATCATTTGCCTTTAAGCATGCTAAATGATCATGGACTGTGGCATAACTTCCAAATCTGTTGAAATTGATTTCAACAAAGGGGGGGGCGGGGGTAAAGGGATGTTCCATTAAAAACTGTCCCTGCAGGCAAAGTATTGTGTGTGTGATACAAAACCATCATTCATGAGGACAATCACTGAAGTGTTATTCCATGAAGCTGCTGATATTTTTGAACTAACCCCAGGAGGAAGTGTGCTGTTTTTTTCCTGTTTCACAACCAATGAGAAAGATTCTCAACATCTGTTCAATTAACACTTTATTCAGTTTGTGATTAACTGTGTTCACAAGTGTTTGGGCTGATTCAGAGGATTATGTGTATCAATGCCGTAAAACCTTGAACTGTACGTAATCATCTGTGTAAAACTCTGCTGCTTTCGATACATTCCAAAGTGTGAATCTGTGAAACGTATGTCCCCAGTCTTCCTACAGTTGTCCAACAGTTAGATCAGAGTTCATTGAGACCACAGAAAAGAATTCAACCTGACGACCGAGTCAGTCCGAGGGGTCGACCTGGGTCAAACACAAACTGGAGACCAAGTTTGCAGCATCGAGTTCATTCAACTGGCGTGATTTTCAAAAATAAGAAAGGATGTTTTCTGATTGAAGATGCTGTGAAGAGACTCATTTCCCGCACCCGTGTAGACCACAGATTTCTCCGTCCTTCCCCAAAGATCATTTACAATCGCTCTGAACTCTTGTGGATGAATCAAAGTAAGATTGAGTTCACCTGGGAAGTTAAAGGCATGAAGCTCAGACAGGGACAGATGTCTGCTGGGTGACAGGAGGATAACAAGTCTTTGGAAAAATGGGTTAAGTACCTGCGAGTGAAGGAACTGTATAAAAGGTCCATCTGTTAGTAGG
Source organism: Aeoliscus strigatus (assembly GCA_901007665.1). Taxonomy (NCBI): domain Eukaryota; kingdom Metazoa; phylum Chordata; class Actinopteri; order Syngnathiformes; family Centriscidae; genus Aeoliscus; species Aeoliscus strigatus. Next base: position 29,573 of record CAAKHB010002656.1, read on the forward strand.
GACGACCTCTTACACTGTGGTCATGAGCTGTTGGTAACATTTACTGAACTCATGGGTGACTGAAGAGTTGAATCCCTCCTCAGTCCCATTCCTCCTCGTCTCTGTATGGGTTGTCCTCTCTGGGAGGCTCTTGAAACCTGATGTTGGCCAGCATGTCCCTCATCGCCACCATCAAGCGATTCACTTCCTGGTTGAGTTCCTGTCCAGCTCGAGCCACTTCCATGTCCTCCTCTGGCCTCTGTCCACCCTTCACACCAAACAAAGCTGTGATCAGTGTTTGTCCATTCGTCCATCATCCAACTCACCGTGCAGTCTGACTTTGGTTCTGCTTTCTTTCTTTGCTTGCGTCTCGAATATTGAAGAGAGACGTGTTCTAGACTTTCTCTTTAAACTTCTCATATTTAATATTTAACACTATAAATATATTCCAAGTTGATTTAAGTTACATAAGTTGATTTGAAGTTGAAGTAAGATTCAAACAAGCGTTTGAATCTAAAAACTTCAGTGCTCAGAGCAGTTTCTTTATTATCGTAATATTATGAGTTATGTACAAATACTATTTCAAACTGATTTATTGGTCATAAGTGGACCTGATCCTCCGGGGTACAGAGCAGACAGAACCATGAGATCATAGAGCATGTGATAAAAAAAAAAAACACAAAAAAGGGATATTTTGAAACATGTAACTCTATTGTTCAGTCAGAAAAAAAAGAACTAACTATATTTCTTTTATCAGTTTTCTATCTTTTCCGTCCCATGAGTGGAAAACCTCATTAGGAATGATGGATGGATGGATGTGTCCTGATGGGGACATGCCTCAGGCAGCTCAGCTCCCTTAGATCAACAACTGCTCTTTACATTCTGCTTTGAAATGCCGAAATATTAGAGACTTTGTTCATGTCCGCACACATTCTACCGCTGACATTCATTCTCCACTGGGAATCTGTAAGTCAGTCACAAAGGTCTGCCTCACAGACTCACCTGACTGGGGCAGGTGACTGGAGCAAATTATCTTCCCCTTCAAGCTGTTAGTTTGACCTCACAGCTGTCCAACATTTAGCCCACAGGATGCTTTATAAATATCTGAATACCTGGACTGATGGATTCTGGCTGTTGTTGAAAACCACTGACAATCATATTTACTCCACACACAGAAAAAGGGTTTAGCAGTAAAAGTGAGGACGCGTCCATCCAAATGGAGACTGTAAACTGATGTGGTTACGTTCACCACGTTCATTCTTGGTAATAGAATCACTCCTCTATGCACCAACTGACTGCAGTGCTCCATCCGTTGTGAAGATGTAAGAGCTGATGATGTTTTCCATTGAACACTGTATACATTACTGGTCAGCATTGACCTGTTAACGTCAGGATGATGTGTGTCTGAAGTAGCAAACGACATGTTTCACAAGAACAACTACGGCGTTCTATTTCACATTTGGGTCCTTAGACATCGCTCTGTTGGTCTGCAGTGAGACTGAGGAATACATGACAGGGACAAGAACATATGATGATAAGTTCATATGATACAATCAAGGCCCCTGAAACACAGAGACACACTGCTGACATGTAAAGTCGTGATCAAACACATCAAAGCACGTGGCAAATGTGTCGTTGAGTGTATGTCATTCCGCCTCTCTGACAGCAGCAGAGGTGTAACAGAGATGGTTCATTACTTCTCTGACACTTCATTTTTCATATTATGTACATTATATATTTATTCAAGTGTATTCTTACTTCCGATTCAGAGTTCAGATTGTGGTTTCTTTGTAACTTCAAGCCTTTTTGGCACAAGAGATATCCTTGATCAAGTTTTATCTAATCAAAATGTCCCATGTTGCATTTTTTTAGCATGTCTCATTGCCAACAAAGGCTTTGTGTGTAAGTTACACACTGGTGAGGCATTCTGCTGCTTCTGTGTGAACGAGGCACTGACAAAACAACCAAATTCTCCTTGAAGGAATAATGCAGCATCTCTGAGTAAAAGAGTCACAGACATGGGACGGACAATGGAGCTGCTAACAACAACAACATGTCCTCGTTTTTCCTTAAGATGAACGACTGCGTGATATAGACGTTTTTTAATCAGGCATCACAAATGTTTTAATGAGGGGCGACATGGTTCAGTGTGCATGCAGATTAAGACCGAGATTGAAATACTTACCGTTAAATCTCAACAGGTCAAAGAAAGCATTAAAGTTTGCTACTGAACAAATGTTGCTACTGTTTGATTCCTTGCTGGGAATAAAATTAACTGTAACAAGGTCATATGCTTCAGCCATGCTGAGGGTGCCTGAGGGTTACCGTGAGAGTTTGGCAGAAATGGTTCATCAGTTAACAAAGTGTTGTCCCAGTTCAGATGTCGCGACGGTCCCTTAAGGCTCGTGCAACTGCACTGGTGTAAAGTTTTCATTTTAGCAAAGTTATGAGGAATAGAGATTTACATTGTACTGATTCAATGATTCAAATATAATAATAGAGAAAGTATAGGCTGTCCATTGAAAAGGGATTCGATTCATCATCTGATGCTTTAAGTATGTGAAGTCACAGTGAATAAGTCACAGACACTGACCAAAATGTATCGATGTATCAATCTATTTACTACTTTGTGTATCCTGAAAACACCATGTCTGCTCTGTGTGTGTGACATGTGTTTGTTATTATCTTCTCCATTCCGATCGTCTGTTAGAACGTCCGCGTGTGGATGCGGGGCTTTTTATTGTTTATGCAGCGTGAACCTGACTTCCTGACACATTCACACAACAAGCACTGGCGAGTGCCCATGGACCATGAACCTGGAGCAGCTAGTTTACATCCAGCGTCTCTGGGCAGACGGTAAGCGAGTGCACCACATACGCCCATGAATGCGGACGCCGTTCTACCAAAAACTCATGAAACTCACCTGAAGGTTGAAGTTTGGCAGCAAAGATCGGAAAAACAGCGACAACGTGCTCTCATTGGAGGCTCCGACATGCTGCCTAAGAGCACAAAAAAACGTAAAGTATATGGATGTCTAAAAGCCTGAACCAGCGTCAGGAGGTGGACATGTACAATTACCTCTCTGGTCGGGTGTAAGATATGAGTGAGTCCAGCGGAGGCAGAGGGTCAAAGCCCATCACAGGCTGAGTGGTCACATCCTGAGTGTCACACAAACAAACAAGGTTCAAGTTCAACGTCACATGAACGATTCCACGGGTACTCGACAGTCCACCAACAGCATTCCAGTTGTGTTCCCGCACCGTTGTTGTTGGTCGCTGGGGACACTAGGTTTAAAAACAGTCTCACCGGTGAGATGCTGAGGATGTGACTGTCGGCACACGGCCGCGGTGAGATTTACCAGTGGCAGACTGGAGGTGGCTTCTTTGATCTCAGACAGCAGGACGTGACGATGGATGTTGAGTGGAGCACTCTGATACCTCTGCTGTCTCCTACAACAGAGCAGTGGAGGTCAAAGACCAGTACGGGTCTGTTGCAGTCAGTTTCTCTGGTTTTCAAACTTTCAAAAACAAAACTCGACAACAATGTCATTAATGTTGACGTTTGACAGTACTGTCACCTCATGCACAACTCACTTGCATGCATGTATACAGTATCCTGTACTGTGTACAATTAACTTAGAACTTTTAATTTTTTTATTTTTTAATTTTAATTTTTTTTTAATTTGATCTTACTTTATTTTTTCTCATGTCTCTTGAGGCTGCTGCAAACTGCATGCAAATTTGATATATTTCACCATGCTTGTCTAAAGATAGCTTACAAGATGTTCTGAATATGTTCAACTTGCTTCACTGAACAGCTCCAGGTGGGTAACGAGGTCACGTCTTACTTGTTTTGGCAATCCTCCACCACAGGGTCCTTTGCATCACATCGACAAATCACCTCCTTCACACTCTGTTCCAACCAAAGCATCACTGATGCTTCCCTCCAAAGGCTGTGGGTCCTCCCCACATACAAAGCAGTCAGTTCAGCCAGGGCTGGGGGCTGTCTGCGGAGAGGAAATGCAGCAGGGGGTCGGATGAGTTTAAGGCCATGTCCACACGTATCAAACACAATCACTTCCTCTTCCGTTTGCCTTGGCTCCGTATCAAGAAAATTTGAATCTGCAAAAACGAATCGACAGGCTGCAGTTCATACTTCATGCCGACAGGTGGCGCTGAAATTCACCAAAAACAGAGAGGAACACATACAACCATCCAAACATGAGATTTTTGATGAACAAAGTGAGTGGAAAATTATAGCGATCTCGTTTGAAGTAAACAATGAAAAAACAGAATCATAAAAAGAAAACGAAAATCAGCGGCGAGATTCAACAACAATCAGAACAGACTCAGTATGAGAACCGATTTCAGTGTGTTTTCAGGCAATGGTTCAAGCCCACTTCACACCGAATGCGTCCGCGGTCCGTCTCCGATCCGACATGGCACCGGACATGATAAGTTTCCACTCTAGTCCATGTGTTAACTCCCACTGTCTGCGCCTCCTAACTCTAACCTCAGCTCCGGTAGTCCACAGCGCTGTGTCGAAGATACGCAGAACTTCTATTTTTGCCGGATGCCGGAGCAGAGACACAGCAATTTCGCATAGAATCCATCAAGCAGGACAGGAAAATCAACACAGGAACAGAGTAAAACATACTTTTCAGAATAAAACGGATATATCAGATCGGATTTTACACGACTACATCAGTACTTTCAACAAAGTACATTTATTAAGAGTATTTATTTATTAACAAGCTACTTGCCCATGGTAAAAGCAGAAAACACAAGCAAGTCTGACTCTCCTCTGCTTCTCCACCTGGAGACACGACTGTTTCTCCTTGTATTCATGACGTATACATATAGTTTCGCCCGATTGTGCGTGTTTTCGCCGCGAGAACTCGGTGTCGTGACTCCAGCTGTCTGACCGGAGCTGTGCTGCGCTGGAAACCCAGTGGGAGTTGATGGAGCGTGGCTCACGGAGCAAAGACGGATCGAAGCCGCGAAGCAACGCGGACGCAGTCGGCGTAAAGCCTGTGGACAGGCCCTAAAGGTAGAAAGGGGTAAAAAAAGGGAATAAAATATTAATAAACATTACCCGATCTGACTCCTCGTCCCAAAGAAGGTGTGTGAAGTGACTGAGGCATCAGGCTGCACAGTGCACAGATCCAGTAAAGGCATCAAGACTGAGGAAACACAATCAAGACATGTATGAGGAAAACATTTACAAAACATCAACATCGTAATGTGAAATCAAAAAACCTCAGTACTCAAAGTGAATGAGTGACTAGAAATGATAATGTTCTGGTGGTGGAGTGTGTGTGTCTGCTGACCTCCAGGGAACATGATTAGAGCGCCCTGCAGCATCTGGTCCGCTTTGAGTTTTTGTTGGTCACTTTCTTCAGGACTGACATCCTCTCGCTGACTGAGATGGAAATGGCAGAGGGCAGTGGAGAAGGCAAAGTTTGGCAGCTGGGACAGATTTCTGTGCTCCTGAGAGGACAAAAGCAGACGGTCTGTAGGTCAGAGTGGAAAAATTGAGTCAAAATGCCGAACAGTAAAGAACATCCTACCTCCCAGTCCTGATACAGCTGAAGCAGAGACTGGTACTCTCTTGAACGCAGCATCAGGAAATCAATGAGCAGCAGCATGCAAAGAGAGTCGGAGTCTGGGTCCAAACTATTCAGTGTGACAGAAGAGCACATGAAAAAGCAAGGTGTTATCACACATTCACACATGGCTCGTTGTGTCAGGAGCGACTTTTCTAAATGCCTGTGTCAGAATTGTGTTTTGTGCAGGATTCACTTGCACACATACACATTTCATCTCCCTGATTCTCCTGTGCTATCACACTAGAATGGTGCTGTGTACAAAAACAGCCAGCGACAACATAATAATAACACACCTTCAGCCTTACGTGGTTCAAGTACTGAAATATTCATTCATTTCTGCCGCTTAATCCAGTTACGGGTCACAGGTGTGCTGAAGCCGATCCCAGCTGTCAACGGGCGAAAGGCGGGGTACACCCTGGACAAGTCGCCAGCTCATCACAGGGCCACATGAAGGACAGACAACCACTCACACACACATTCACACCTAAGGACAATTGAGAGTGACTAATTAACCTCAGCATGCTTTTGGAGGTGGGAGGAAGCCGGAGTACCCGGAGAGAACCCATGCAGACACGGGGAGAGCAGACAAACTCCACATAGAAAGATCCCAGGTTAGGAAGCAAACCAGGGACCTTCTTGCTATGAGGCAACGGTGCTAACCACCGCACCACCGTGTCGCCCAAGTACTGAAATATGTCAGAGTTAAACAAGAAGGAAGATCATTTTCAACTGACACAATAACTTAACAACGAACACAGAAACTATTCTGACAAACAATACTGACGCTACTCAACGCCCCCCGTGTACCTGAATAAAAATCATATAAAATTAAACTCTCTCCATCAGTGAGGATCGTACTATTTGAACTGAAAAAAAAAAAAAAAACCCAAAAAGAAATTTCTTCTGCTTTGCACAGCAATGACTTTGTGAGGGACCGCCGCCGTCACCCCTACTATTGGGATGTGGACCCACTGGATTAGTGAGACAAAAAGCCAAGGAAAAGCGATGACGTTGTAATAATTTTTATTTCTTTCTCTCCACGTATCCGCACCAACCAAAACCAAGCCTCCTCCTCTCTTCCCCCTTCAGCCCGAATGAGCTCTCCTTTAAATAGCTGGTGAGATAAGGTCAATTAGGCCATACCATTACTGAGGGGGACATCAATTAATCCCACACACCCAACATAAGCACAATGAGAAAATAAACATTTTGAGACAGTAAAATAACCATTAATAGTACACCACAACACCTCTGCACACCAAAACAACCCCTTTCCCCAACATACAAATGAAAACTGTGATCGTGGTTTAAGCCCACACCCCTTTTCCGATTCCCGGCGCCCTCTGCCGGGGATGGCCTTTAAATGGCGCCCTCCTGGCGGTGCGCGCTCCCGCTTGGGGCGCCTTCGGACTGGACGCCGGAAACAGGAAGTAAGTGCGTGACTGTTTGTATTGTTGCCGAATGCCTATTGTAAGCGGGCAGGTAGTGGGTACCGCACTACATGCCCTTGATGTGGTGGACAGAACCATTGGAGTGGTGATGACTGTAAAAGAGTCCCGGAGCCCGTGTGACTTTCGCACGCACCTCCCGTGTATAACTTTAGCGCCAGGACGGTGCGTGCGTGCGAGCGTGCAGTGGATGTGTGTGTGTGGGTGTGCGCGCGCCTTGGTGCGCGAGTGGAAGACGGCATTCCGGTGTTCAGTTCATGGAGGAGCGGGGGGGGGACGGTGAGAAGGGGGGCTCACCTTCTCACAGACAACTGAACCAGGCAAAGAAAGTGACTTATAAAAAGTTGATTATTTTAACTTCCTTTAAAGGTCTTAGGTCTATGACACAGTCGTTCCTTCATACAGTTCCAATGTTTGAAGTAACAAT
>CAAKHB010002656.1:52728-66314 GCA_901007665.1 Aeoliscus strigatus
CAGTTACACACACACACACACACACAGTCAGCACAGTTACACACACACACACACACACACACACACACACACACACACACACACACACAGTAAAGTCTCCTTTTCAGTGTGTTAAACCAGCGGCCAACGTTCATTCTCAGACACTGATGCTCACCCTGGTCTCTCCGTAGTGTCGGTTGTACCGGTGCACCAGGCTGATGACCCGCTGAGACACACTGCTGAGGTAGAAGATGGGAGGATACGTATCGAGGCAGGTGGCATGAAACTGGTTGCTGTCCTTCATTGTCAGTTCAGCAAATGCAGAAAAGTCCTTGCGGCGCACTGCGTCAATCATCTCTGCCATGCGGTGGGGAACGACAGACTCGGCTCGATGCTGTACACAGAGCAGACGGAGGTTTCCTGAGCTTTGACGCGGTGTGAAGAGAGGGTGTCATAAATTTGCACTGTGCTGACAGAAGCGTGTGAGGTTGGACCTTCAGTAGGCCACTTGTTTGCACGCTAGTTTGCATCCCGGACGTGCTGCCGACCGGCTTCCGCTCAGCGCTGGCCTGAAGGAAATACGATGTCAGACACAAGTAAAGTATCTTTCATACAAGTACGAATGAATGAACCGCAATATGTTCACAACACAGCACAGATGATACAGCATCAGTCACTTTCAGACGCACCACTAGTACAAGTATTCTGAGGTCAGGCCAATGAGTCTCTGGCGCCACCTGCTGTGCAACACTATCCTTGCCGTCATGTTCATGCCCCATGATCCACTGGACAAATCCTCCATACATACTCCGACAGGCACTGCCAGAGCCTCGGCGGGCAATACCAGACAATTCTCCTTCGACACCAAACACCCTGGCCAGAGTGTAAACTGACAAGAGAGAGACAAGACACAGGGGAGGACAAGATATGAGACTCATTATTCAGGTTCAACCTGACGCACATTACTCACCAAGACACGCAAATCCAGCAGCAGAGGAGGCGAGTCCAGCAGCCGTAGGGAAGTTGTTGACAGAACAGATGTGGACTTTGTGGGACAAACCAGTCGAGTCCAAACTGTGGTCGACATGATTACGCCTCTTCCTGGCAAGACGGCGAACTGCATCCAGGACACAGAGATATCAGTGGCCTGGCCTCTGCTGAACACAATGTTGTAATGCATGAGAATCAGATTACTCTCTCTCAGACAGGACTGCAGTCGGGGATGGCTGATATCCTCCTCTTTGCCATTGAGCCATATTCGATCCTCTTGAAATGACCTGCTGGTGGCCACTGTCGTCGTTGTTTTGAGCTGTTAAAAAGACATCACATATCCATGCCCTCTTTTAGGTTTATTTCCTAAGAATTCTGCCAAACGGCCTCCAACAATTCAGTGTTGTAATCTCTGACCCATCAAACACAAGGTGTGAAATAAACCATTAGAGGCAAATTACAGATAAATACACAGAAGTCAAACTCAAATCCTTCAAAACTTTGAACATGCTGGAGGACCTTCACATGAATCAGCTGCGTTGTTCGTGTTGTTTGTACCTGGTCTTGATGCAACGTGACACTCAAAGATGAATTGACGGGCAGAATAAGTTCTTCATCTCTCTTTCCCCCTGCAAAACCAAAAGTGTGAACAATTTCTAAATGATGGGGTGTAAATCCATGATATCACCAGTTCACTGAGGCACTACAACGTTAAAAGAGGACTGAAGTCCTGCTGATACTCACAGTACTTGATGACAGCAATGTTCACCGGAGCCGAACATGTCACCACCTCCGTCATTTCCGAGAACCTTTATCCTCGTTTAACTTAAATGTTTACTCTGTTTTCACTAATAAGATTTCGTGAACGTCCCTGTCTGCGTATTGATTCAGGTGCCGAATCACTTCTGTCCTTCTCTTTAGCGGCAGACGAAGCTAATGCAACTAAACCTGGCTGCACTACATCCTGCCTCCTGATTGGCTCACCTTGAACATGTGGTTATGTCTTTAACCAATCAGGGCCTCTCATTGTAGAGCAAACAGCGGAGCAAGCCAATGACAAACCGTCTGACCACAATCGTATGAACCATCAGACCAGCCCTCAAAACACGGGATCAGAAATAATCCAACAGTAAATATATTTATTGTCGTCACGGCCGTTTGCCGTGAACTTCAGAAAACTTTTTTTGGACAACAAGGCATCTGACATTGGAATTATCCTGTTGTTGTAGCTGACTGACCAGCAGTCTACCGCCTTCTTCTCCTCCCTCGTAAAAATTAGTTTTGAGCCTAAATAAAGCATATAGCGCTTTTTAAAAATATACATCTCATGGAGTTGGATCCATTAAGGATCAATACACATCTACTTGCAAGACCACATCTGATGATATGAATGCATTTTTTCTCAAACCTTCTGGTAGGGAATTTATATGTTTATATGTTATCATCTGTGTTTGTCGCTATGTATTGTTCTTAGGCCTCACTGCTTTAATCATCACCATCTGTTAAAACATTATCATCCTCCGGCTTCAACTAGTTTGCTTTGTCCTTGTACTCTGTCAACTATGCCCGACAGGATAGTGTTGCCTTGTGCCACTATCTTGTACTAAATGTTAACGCCTACTGAACAATAAAAGACACCTTCGCTGAAGGAGGCTTCGGAGTTTCTCTGAGGCTGCCCTGAGCTGTGTTAGACCGACTCTCCTTCCGCGGAAGCTCAAGTATACTTAAAGTCCTGTCTCTTGTGTGGTTCTTCACTAAGTGTCTCAGAGGGAAGAAAACCCTGACAACTTCAATGACTATTTTAAATTACCAAAAAAATTAAAAAAGAGGTCCTCATAACAGAGGAGATTCGAGCCACCATCCAATCAAAGTAGGGGAGGTCACCTGGATGGCCTGTTGAATACTATAAAAGCTATATTGATACATAAAAAGGATAGAGCCAATTACAGACCGGTGAGTCTCCTCGGTGTGGACCGTAATAGCTCAACAAAGACCCTGGCTTGTCAAAATTTGGTTTTGGAAGGGACTTTTTGTCTATGGATAAAGATATGATATTCCAAACCGAGAGCAGCTGTTCTTAATACAAATGGGATTTTATCAGACTTTTTAGTCTCTCACCAGGAAACCACCAGGGATGTGAACTCTCTCCATTTCTCTTCACGATTTTCCTGGAACCACTGGCCGTAGCAATACGGGCAGATAAAGACATCAGTGGAGTACGTGCAGGGGGGAGGGAGCACAAGTTGTTTTTGTATGCAGATGACTCCTACTCTAGACTATCAGGGTACAAGATAAACTGGCACAAGTCAGAGGGAATGCATGTTGTTCCAGTGAGATCACACCATTTGGATTCAGATGGATACCACCAGGTATGAAGTATCTGGCTATCTTTGCGTCCAAATAGAGATGAGATGATACAATTAAATTGGGACCCAGTCCTCCAGAAAATGTAAATACATTTGGACAAATGGGGAAAACTAAAACTAACATTATTAAAATTAATGTCATTAATATGGTGATCACATCAAAGGTCAGCTGTCTGTCCATGATGTGAGTAATGTGTGTAGCAAAAAGGAAATAGGAGGCACCCCCCAACATGAGATTATACAGCCTGGCGTTCGAAATGACGAGAGTGGACAAATATTGGAAGGGAAAAGACACAAAACTGAGTTGGATTAAAACTGAAAGTGAACTACAGAGGGCCTTCAACCCGCGATGTGCTAACACAAGGACCATTGGATCATTGGACAAGAACATCCCCCACACCCAATACTGACTAACTCAAAGGAGGTCTGGAAGGAAGTGCACAAAAAGTATAATTAAAAACAAATATAAAGAAGGAAATGTGAATTTAAGGCCTTTTTATTTTTTATGTAAACACTGAACATACTGCAAAAAGAAAATCCAAAAGCAACTTGGAAGGTTGATGGAACGCTGAACAGAAATCAATGTACAGTAATAATTCAAAACGTCAAAACAAAATGGACCAGGGACTCTATGCTTGGTAATTAGTCAAGATTCTTGTGTTGTAAATGTGTAAATGAAGGAAAAGAAATATTGAAGAACAATGGAACAGCACGGTGAAATAAAATAACTGATTAAAAAGCAACAAAATGTTTGACACTGTGTGTGTGTGTCTTCACCTCCCTCATGACCTACGACATGTTGTTTGAAACGCCCAATTGTCCTTTTCCTCCTCCCTTCTGCTTTTTACTTTCCCGACACACAAAAGAGAGCGTCGCCTCCCAGGGTGCTTAACAGGAACACACTGGTCAAAGATGTTGACAGAGTTCCAGCGCAGCATTGTGTTCTAGGCTTGTTCCAAAGCCGAAGGTTAATAGTCATCGTCGTCATCTGAGTCCATCACCTTCCTTCTGTTAAACTAAAAAGTACACAGCATTTAAAAAAATGTAAGACCCGCAGCTCATGATGAATCAATGATCGGTGACATTTAAGTGGCACTTACTGTGACAGTTGTCTTTTTCTCTGTTTGTTGACTGACTTTTTCTAGGATTTCAATCAGCCCTGACTCTGAAATCTGAAAAAGTGAACAAAACCGTATTCAGTGAATAAGTATTGGTGTCCATTTATAAGCAAATAAATCTTAAACAACACCAGAAGTCAATTAATTTGATGTGCTTAGTTTTCACCTAAATAGTGTGAGTGCTCATGGACATATGAACAACACATTCTCATGGACATATGAAATAAATATTAGTATTTGTCATTTTTGTATCTGTCAGATGTCTCTTACCTTTCCTCCTAACGATCCATAACGAGCCATTTGAATAAGATAATTCTCAACTGCCTTGGCTTTCTCTGGCTTCACTAAAGCAAGATAGCTCACTGCAAACAGAAAATGATATGAAGTCAGAGTGTTTACAAATGAGCACTGTGCAATCATTTGTATGATAAAACCTATCAAACAATGTAGATTAAATAAATTTATTTTTTACGATAACATATTATTGTTACAAATTATTCTCAGTATGAGATGTATTGTTTTGTTGTTGTAGTATTATTAAGCATTATTTGTCATGAGATTAGAACATATTAATGAGCACGTACATCTGGCACGGGCAGACTGATCAAGAACTTGAGCCAATATGGAGTTTCTCATTTCTGTTTCTCTGTAAACAAACAAACATTTAACAGTAATATTTGTCAGTTGTTCAGAATGACAGCAACACTTCTAGCAAATTGTTAAGTTATCCGAACACTTTAATTGGCTTCCTTTTAGTGCAGAATTACTGGTAATGTATCATTCATTGCAGTGCAGTATTACATAAATAAACTGTAATTTCTATGTGTCTGCATTGAAAAGAAAAGACAGACCAATTCCAGATTACCTCTGTTTGGCCTCTTCACCTTGCTGATTATTGGAGTTATTCTGAAAGACAATACCAAGCATTCTCACAAACTGGTTGGATTTATAGAGTCAGCAGAGGAAAGAAAATAAACTGAAATATGAACTGAAATATATGAAATCCTTATATACAAAAACCCATACATTAAAAAGACTTCCATCATATATACCGTCCATTGCAGTGATTTAATGAAAACTCCATCGTTAACTGAGAAACCAGAAGAGTGTTGTGTTTCAGTTTTACTGTAGTTGTCATTGCAGTTTATTCACATGCCTTTTTTGTGGATGTGTCTGATAATAAATATGGAAAATGTACATCCGTCATTTAATACATTCATTGTGAGAGCTTGGTGAAACATATTGTGATCAGAAACTGTTTGCGGACCCCAGTCTGCTTCAAAACAAGCGTTATTACTGTAATATAACAAATTATTGTCCGAGGAGTCCATGATTTAGTCGACTGTGTAGCAACATAGCAGTTGTGTTTAATGACAGCTAACTAAAAATTGGTATCACAACAAGTTATTGTCGTAATGCCCAAAAGTTTGTTGGGGTTGTTTGTTATTTTATGTATTCCAATCAAATCCGATTCTCAGAACATCTTGCTAGCAGAGGGATGTGCACTGCCCTATCCACACATAGCCGCGGACAGTTTTTGGTATCGGAAACCAAATCAGTTGATTAGCAACTTAAATTTCCTTACGAATAAGCACGAGTAACAGACGAATTTACATTCTCATCCGTGGATAACAGGTTATTTACAGCAGCTCTGGGACTAGTTTAGCTAACGTTACACGAGCTAGCAGCCATAACAACTCAGCATCTCCTTTTACGGCGGACGCTCTCACGCTGCCCGGGGTAAAGCTCGTCCTCACCCCGTGTTTTGCCTGTAGCTCCGCCATCCTTTGCTGCCGAATTGCCTCCAACTCGTCGTCTGCCATGGCTTTAGTAAAATTATCAACCCCAAAAGACCAGAAAAACGACACGATGTTACGATGCACAATGTGTTACTGTCCCATCGAGGGCCTAAGTTGGCTCAGGGCAAAGTAATCAAACGCGTCACTGACCGAGCGAACACAGACAAGAGCTATCGAACACAGAGCAAGAATCTGTTTTATGTTAGATTTGAGAGAAGCTAGATGAAACTGTTGATTATATTTCATTTAGATAGTCGACATCTCCTGGACTTGTAAGCTTCAGAAAATTTCTGTGTGGCTGGACCTTAAAAACAATTATAAGTGGTAGAAAAGAAAAAAACAAAAACAAATGTAAAATATATATTAAAAGATTACACATCGTGAACCAACTACTTGAGTAGTAAATCTTTATTGTGTATCACATTAAAAATGGATAGTGAATTGAAGATTACTCAAATGTGTAGTATTTGATCATGATGGGACAGTTTCATTGTCGATGAGAGGAATGTTCCACGTCTAGCTCCCTCTGTACGTACTGTACGAGAAACGACTCAGGAGCAAGGGGATATGGTACTTTTGTCCAGGGTCAGTGATGGTGAAGACAATCTGCACAAGATAAGACCACATCAGATCATCAGTTACTTTTAAGACTTAAAGACTATGAACATCATTGTCAGATTCTATGCGACAACGATTCACAGCACGGTGACTCCAGTATCTGCTTAGAGGATCACGGTGGTTGTGTTTCATTTTGAACCAGTTCTCACCTCTACAAACGGGTAAAAGCAGCTCTCCCCCAGAGTCTTCCAGTACTGTGCAGTTTCAAAGCGCATTTTATACACGCCGCATTGAAACATTGGGTTGGTGATGAGTCCGGGGCAACGACCATCACTATTGGTGACACTGTGGAGACGGAATTAAAATGATATTGTTGTAACATAAGTGAACACGTTTAAGTGCAAGTCTGATTGACAAACATCAGTATCAACCAAAGATGGGTCACAGCCAAAGGTTTCTGTTAATCGTGGATACACATGAACTCAACCTTTGACCACACGTCTGCTGCAACCAACTGCATTCTAATTTACACAAGACCAGGTCAAAACCTGGAGGACTAGGACACGACTCACAGGGATTATTTTTCAGTGGCAACACTACGAAAACTCCTTCAAACAAGTGTCTTCTGAAAATACAAATTGAGGAAACTGATGAATTTCGAGAGAGTCAGACTAGATCTGAGTTTCAATTTCTAAAATTCCATGTGCTGTACACTTCAACAGTCAGCACAACAATGTCTTTTATTTCAGACATACCATCGTCTACTTTTACTGCATTTTTCGTCTTCTGCATTATTTCGCTCACTTCTGAGTTCAGATTTATATGTTTTTGTCTCTTTTCGTACCAATTCAGTGGCTTATCCTTTAAGTGCTGCAGACACCTTTTGTGAGACCAAGCTGCACTTTACCCAGTAGTGATCAAACTCCAGGTCTCCGCTGATGGATGCTGTCGGTAAAGGCTGAGGGGCATGTTTGACCCGGGGATGCCTCTTCCGGTGTTCAGCACATGGGTAGTCAGAGGGCTCGGTGACTGTTCCATTATTGTAATCTACAAATCAAAGAGAGAAAAACTGACCACCAATACACCGAGAAAAGGTGTTTTGATGATGCCCTATCTGAAAGCATCAAACATGAATTTTCAGTCATGTAAAGAGGAAACTCCTGGATTTTGTGGGTCTCTTTTGAAATAAAGCTTTGTTTAAAAGTTTTCTTTGATTTTTTTACACTTGTGTCTGACCACTTGTACGTAACCTTCCAATTGTAGAGTCCATATAGTGAATAATACAACATTCTGCATCATATTTACTGATACATACACTTCACATTTATGTTGTTCACAGAAACAAGCCTCATTTTAAAGCTTCTGCACTCACCTTATTTTCTGGTAAAATATGACCCTGGAGTTGCTGCAGCCGGAACACACTCATTTGCACTGACAACAAAATACAAAAATAGTAATAATGATAATAAAAATAGAAGCCAAACGTAAGCAGTCATAAACCACTCAGGCAACCACTCACATTACCTGCATGCGGTTCCACACACTTTGTGTGTCGTGTGTGGCATTCAGAGCACATCTGCTTATCTTTTTGTCAACACAGACCAGTTGTGCAAGAGCCTCTGTGGTCTCACTTTGCTTTCAGCACTTTGGAACTTATGGAAACAGATGATCTATTGGGTCTCTTCTGAGGCCAAGACATGAACACAGACAATTTAAATTCACAGAAACGAGTTGAGGTCCAAATCAAACCCAATCTCTAGTTTGAAGAGTTTTATCATGGCGCAATCGACATTTCAATAATAAGCACAAAACTGCCTTGTACTGAGTGATACACAATCTGACGTGAGAGTTCCAGTCTCCTTCTGGTTCAGCTGGTTTTACAGAGAAACGGCGGCTGGGGTTTTTCCAGACTTGTACAAAACATGTCTATGGAGATTTCATTCAGTCAGTTTTATAATCTGCACGGTGTTTGATGCCCTCTGTCCTGAGACCCTCCATCATAGTGAGGACAAAAACAAACAAATAAACAAAAAACAACACAACAAAGAAAACAGCTTGTTAATTTTATTTTTCTCCTCATGTTGTCTGTGTCGTTGTGTTACTCTAATTCCCAGCCTGACATTTGTGAGTTTTACTAAGAGCCGACAGCGCTTCACTTCAGCCTTTGTCTGAATAACAAAGCAACATCCAACAAGCACCTGTGTAATATGAATGAGGGATTCTTCAGAGGACATATGATCCCATGAGCTAACACTGACTGACCATCATCACTTTTCAGCGTAGATGTTGTGTTTGGATGCTGACTGTGATCCAAATCTGACAAGAACATTTCCAGTAAATCCAGTAGGTTGTTCACTTGGTTACGCTGTGTCTATATTTGTCATTTATTGAAATAAAACCACACTCATGAACTATGTTTGTAATCAATATGAAAATACCTTTACTACCGTGACAATGAGTATTTCCACTCGGCTCATCATGAAAAGAAAACATACACAATAGGAGGAATAATAACAGTGCATTGCTTTGTTTAAAAAAAACCCAAAAACTATCACAAAGTTGAAATCAGAGAGCTGAACAGTTACAGTAAAATTTACAATAATACACATTATTTCACACCGACCTGGATCTGTACATAGCTTAGTGCCAAATACAAGGTGGTGGAGTGCAGGACATAAATACTGTGGAAAGACTGTCAGGGAATTGAACGGAAAATCCCTCTGAGAAGATTTTTTTTTGGAGTTTGGTTTTTCTAACATTTGAGTTTGAGTGCATTCAAAGTTCAACCTAAAGTCACATAGATATTTATGTCTACACTGTCTGAGCCCATTCTGACCAAAGCAGAATCATATAGAATTGTTTACTTTGAAATAAATCACTGACTGCTGTCATAAGTGTTTCACTCTCGCTCTACAGACCGAAATGTGACGAGCAGGTCGGAATCCTGAGTGTGCTTGAGTTCTCCATGTGGATATGATGATCACAGGTCTACAAGGACACAGAGATGAGATCCTCATCTGCTGTTAGCGACCGCAGGCTTCAGGCAGTTCATCCCATTCAAATGTTACAAGTAGTGCAGAACTGGCCTGTCGACATGTACCTGCACCCTGTAACACTTTGGCCAGCAGATGTCACTATTACCCAGCAAAATGTACATTATATTGCATGACGCTCCATTCTAGAGAGAACTACATCATTTGCTTCTTTCCTGAAACTTCTAACAAACCAAAGAGTACAAATAAATGATCGCATACAAAATAAATTACTGAACTAACTGATAAATACTAAGCTGTTTACGCCTGGTTTTAACATTTAATTTTGATTAATCCTGTACTGTTTGGGTTCATGCAGTTGAATTGGTACCATACATAATTCCTATGTAGCAGGATTTTCAAGTTAACCTTCTTAACCACTTGATGAATGTTTCCTCTCAGACTACTTGTTGTTTTAGTTTAAACTACAGTCACTTAAAACTAGACTGCAGCGAACTGTTTTTGATATGCAAACTGCCAGTGGAGCCTCTGATGTTGATGGATGTTCTTTCTTCCTCAAGTGTTTGGCACTTAATCCAGGTCTTTTGCATGTTTTCTCCTTCAGCCATCATATCTCCTCCTCAGGGTCGGAGCTGTGGTTGTTCATCTGTCACGGACACAAAGGACAGTGACAGAAAACAGAGACAGTCATGAACCTACAAGTATGATCTAATTACAACACTCAAATAGGTTCAGGACAAAAGTAATATCAACAGCTTTCAGGTAAACTGAAACATGAAAACTGAATTTAGAAACATATCGCAACACTCCTGCAGTAAATTCTGCCTTTTATCCGTTTGTTCCACAAAATAAGAGAAACACCAGGGACTACTCTCTGAAACTGAAAACAAAATGGTGTGAAAGGATATATTGTATTAAACTGTATAGTAACTGCATAGTGACTTTTACCGTGTGGCGCTGAGGACTGTGTCTGTAGATACGATGGCGGGAGCTGGGCGGGGAGAGCGAGGACAGGGAATGCTCGGGACTGCTGGCTGACAGTGCGTACGGTGAGCCGGCTGGACTCTCCTCTGTCAGGGGAGAAGACCCTAAGACAGGAAAGGACATGGGCATTAGTTCGCTGAACCAACAAGTGCCAAAGTCTTTGAGCAAGAAGATGAAAAGACAGTGGAAACTGAGGAGAGGAGAGACGATTCAAGTGAAGCTACAGATCAGTGAGGAGCTCTGTATCATCCAAGGTCTGAGATCTCTGAGAACACTCAGCGTCTCCTGCAGCAGCACATTTGTAAATGCTGTAATATTAGCTTGAGGTTCAAGAGTGATTATGTTTTTCACAGTATGGCAGCATCTGAGCATAGACCGTCTAAGCCAGGAACGAGCGGTGTTTAGCGTATTCTAGTTTATCCCTCATTTGACAAAATGCAGTTTTGTCCTGCTCGCCATCTGTTCCTCTGGCAGGCAATGACTGCAGTGTGTCCACACATCCACCAGAGGGCACCAGCCAGACCTCCTTGTCTCAAGCTGAACTTGTATTTATCATTTTTTTGTCAGCCAGGCCGCTCTCAACCATCCACCTTCGGAATGCAGTTTACCACAATGTAACGCAGCGTTTCATTTGTCAGAGGGAAAGAAGCGATATGTCAAAGTGGATTCCACCCTCCACTTTCCCTCAGTCATTTGGATTAGAGCTATGCAAGCCGACAAGTCTCATTTTGCTGGACTCAGCCTTCAAATGTTTTGGCTGTGAGAATTGATTATGTTTCACTGGATCTCGGAGCCACCAGCCACTGCAGTCGTTCTGAGTGAGCGTCTCACCTTTGTGCTCATTCTTCTGCGTGTCCATCCTGTCCAGGCTGTCGAGCAGCCCATCGATCTGTGTCTTTATCACGCTCAGCTCCTTTTTAATCACTTGCAACTCCTCCATGCCCACTACACAGAGAACACACGTATGGGAGATTAGAAGCTGCAAAGGCGGAAAATGTGAAGCTACACTGTACCAGTACAGATACGCTACTCGATGTCATCCAGGATGAATTCTTATCCCTGGACTTTAATATAAATGAACTGTTTGTCTACATTTGTTTTACACTGAACAAGACACACATGTACTTACGACCAATGTAACAGAGCAGTATCCTACAACTTCTATTGGGGGAAATCTGGTGTTACTCACAAGTGGCTGCGGTAGAGCCCGTGGAGTGGGCTCTGGAGCTTTTGGAATGGGTTCTTTCTTGACTGATGCGTCGATGTCTGGAGGAATAAGAGGAGGATCGGGATCGCTTAGCCAAGCTGGGTCCCTGGGGCAGCGGGGACAGGGATGCTGGCACACGCTGGTGGTCATAAACCCTAAAATAATTACATTAAAATATTGAAATTACCGAGCTGGAACATGCACGCCAACGATTTTTAGAACTGACAGTGGAGAAAAGCAGCAGTAAATAAGGGTATTTATATTCTTTGGCTCCCCTCTCCCTGCTGCCCGCCTCATGTCTGTCTGAACGTAATTGGTTCTGTCAGGGCCAATCGATTGCTCGCCGCCAGGCTCCAAGTGCTGGTGACATGCTGCGTATCGCAGTCAAACTTCATAGGGGTTAAGGAAACATCTCTGTGTGCTTCAAAGGGAGAGAGTCGAAACACACCTCGACACTCACAGGACTCTCCAGCCTCAAGATCAAAAGCATCCAATCATGAATGAATTGAATTCAACCTTCCATTTCCATACAACAGATCATATTCACACCTGGAAGCAGCTTGTGGTCAAACTATCCTGTTATATTCAGCTCAAATACAATAGTGAAGCCCAGGTTGTTGGAGGTTGATGAACTTACTGAGCTGTTGTTTGTTTGTTTGTTTGTCTGTATAATTACATAAAGCCAACATGCTGTTGACTATACTTGTATATACACACTATGTAGGAAGTCATTCAGATTGTGGACGTTTAGATTGACATCATTCAAATTGCATTTAGCCTCTTCTAACCCGTAACCTCTGCTTACCAGCTGTGGCCCATAATTCACCGCTGAGTTTAAGTGGTATGAGGCGGCGTGACCCTTGACCTGAGCGGTGTGACCGTGTTGCTATGCAGGCAGGGGTCTGGCTCAAATAGTTTCAGCAAAGCCAGGAGAGTAAACAGCTCATCTGCTTCATACCTTGAGCAGACAGAAGGAAAGCTGTCAGCCGTGCGCACTGTGAGTTTACGGTACCATGATTTACAAATCGAGCTGGTAGCCGGTCCGTCAGACACAACGCAGCTTCCGTCCTTTTGATGTTCACCGAAACATATCGTGACTCCAGAAGCTCGTTACGGCATACGAGTGGTCCATACACACGTGTGTCTGTGTCACGTAAGGACGAAGTGTATTAGGACCCAGTAAGTGTGTGAGCTTAGAGGCTTTGAGAAGTGTCCGCTAGGGAGACACAGAGACCCGAGACTTACAGGAGTTTGAAGTCCTTTAGAGCAGTTTGCAGGGCACCTTTGTAACAACAGCTTTCAAGAGTCATCTCGGAGAATGGAAGCTCAGACAATGAGAGAGGATTACAGAGAAGTGTGGGAGAGTGTGTTTGTCTCTGTGGATTAAACCCCACACGGAAAGAAGCTTTGTCAGCTTGAGCTGTTATCTTTCTGTTGAAAGACTCTTCTTTTTCATGTGCGTACAAGAGGACAGCGGACAGCAACAGTCATTTTCACCCTTTTTCCAATAGCTGTGGACAAAAAAAACCAAAAATATAAATGTGTGCGCACTCTGGCCCCACACACTCTCCCCCGCAGGAAAACAAACACAC
>CAAKHB010002657.1:0-11771 GCA_901007665.1 Aeoliscus strigatus
GCTGAGGGGAGAGTCCAGTCCTTTTGAGTTTCCTGAGGAAGAAGAGCCTTTGTTGGGCCTTCTTCACAGGTGGGATGTGTGCGTCGACCAAGTGAGGTCAGATGTAATGTGGATGCCCAGGAACTTGATGTCATCCACCCACTCTACCCCTTCCCCATGAAGGAGGAGAGGAGTGTGTTCCATCCTCCTGGCTCTTCTTAAGTCCACAATGACCTCCTTGGTCTTGCTAGTGTTCAGGACAAGGTTGTTGTCAGAACACCACTCTGTCAGGTGCTGGATCTCCTCTCTGTAGTGGGTCTCATCATTGTTTGATATGAGACCTACCACAGTGGTGTCGTCTGCAAACTTAATGACCGTGTTCATGGGATGTATGGCAGAGCAGTCATGAGTGAACAGGGTTAATAGGGCGGGGCTGAGTACACACCCCTGTGGTGTGCCTATGCTCAAGGTCAGGGTGGATGATGTGTATCGTCCAACTCTCACCATCTGAGGCCTGTTGGTGAGAAAGTCCTTGATCCAGGAGCACAGAGAGTGGACAGACCCAAATTGTGGAGTCTTCAGCGTCAGCTTGTCCGGGATCACAGTGTTGAAAGCTGAACTGAAATCCACAAATAGCATCCTGACGTATGTGTTAGGACGCTCCAGGTGGGTCAGAGCCGTGTGCAGTGCTCGTGAGACTGCGTCTTCTGTGGAGTGGTTCCCCCTGTAGGCGAACTGATGTCTGTCCAGGGTAGCAGGGATAACGTCCTTGATGTGACCCAGTATGATCCTTTCAAAGCACTTCATGATCACCGGTGTTAAAGCAACAGGGCGGTAATCATTGAGGCAGGAGACGGCAGATTTTTTAGAGCCTACAAACTTAATTTGATCAGAAAACAGCCTCAACCAGCATTTCAGGCCCCAGCAGCAGCTGCACCCTAACACGTGCGATGTTGGAAACTAAAATGTGCCTTGTTGTCGGACAGAGATGATCTTTGCTTTGAGGTTGCAATGTTTAACATCCACCAACAGAGGGTGCTGTACAACACGGATTGAATGTGATTGGTTCCCCCGGACTTCAGAATGCAAATCCAGACTGTTTCTATTGTCACTTTGGGTCATTAATGTAACTGAGGATGTGTGAGTGCCTGGAATTTGTCTTCAAAACACACTGGAACTTAATAAGACCACTTCACCTTCCGCCGCTGACTTATACAAATATGTCTGTGTGTGTGTGTGCGTGTGTCACAGTAAGACGAGTGTTCACCAGTAGTTCAGTGATGGTCCAGTTCTCCAGAGGTGCTGCTGCATACCGCTGCCTGCCAAAAGGACAGCCAGCTTTTCATTCCAGTGCGAACATACACACACGCGCACGGATTACTGTGTCTCTTTGCAGAACTTGACACTGAGTTGGTGGAGGGGAACTTGATGTGGAGGGAGAGATGAAAGCTGGTTTTATTCAGCAGTGCAGCCCACACACTGGGCAAACAAGGGCTTTGTTAAAAATCTCTCATCTCTCTCCATCGCTGCCTCATTCGCCATTTCAGCGCTTCCTCGAATAAAACAATAATACATTCAAGGTATTTGGAAGGTTGTTGAAATGCTCTTTATTCCCCACACGCTGTATTAAAACGTGCTTAAGCGAATGCGTGGTGAAATACGAACATGAACTCCTGAAAGCATTTGCACACAAAACATGAACCTGACTGAAGTTTTGTGTCCAAATACAACGTCTTTGTTCCCCACTGCTCCCGGTCAGGCTTTTCGTTTGACTGTGGTATGTAGGCAACACACACACAAAATAACACAGAGCGGTAGGCCAATAAGCAGCAGCGTCATTTCACAGTGCAAAAACACGTAAAAGCCAGCAACACTCAGTGTCCTTCTTTTAAAGTTTTTCATACGTCATAGGGACAATTCAATCAGATATACAGGCTGGTTTCCGCCTTTGTCTTCCTCAGCGTGTCAAACGTCATTTGACGTCAACCAACGTTTAAGAAGATGTGAACTTCAAACATCTATTGTCATGTGATCGGTCAGTTTCTTCCTGCATTTGTTCATACGACCTTTTCCATCTTCTTTTTGTTCCAGGATGCCTCAGCGTCTAACAGACAGTGACAACCGGCTGGCAAACGGGTACGTTTGAGCACTCATTTGAGCAGTTAACCCATCAAAGCCACAGCTGCATTCACGCGAGCATACTCTGGACTACCGTAACTCCATGACCATTTGTGCTATTAGAAAACGTCGATCGGGTACCGAAAGCTTAGAAGTCTCTGTCATTACGGTAATGACTTATCGGCTGCTGGCGAGTGAATGGGATTACTGTACTGACAGCTGACGAGCTGTTCTCACCTTTCAGGAGGCGATGGGTGTTTTCTGAAAGCGCAAATAGTCATGTAGTTACGGTACTCCAAAGTATGCTAGCATGAATGTAGGGCCAGGGTTTACCATAAGGATCCAGCAGTTTGCACTGTGAGCCAAGGTGTGTGTTTGTGTGTTTTCATCGTCCGCTGACTGCACATCAGTTTGAAAAAGAAAAATGTAACCTCTGGACACAGTAGCTTGAAGGCTCGAAAGGTGAAACAGACCAGCAGCCCAGTTTTCCAAGGAGGCCTTTATTAAAGAGTCAACAACGTGCACTAGCGTCCACGTCTAGAAAAATAACACAGTTATTCATTCATGTGGAAATCCACAAGACCAAAGTAAATGAGAACAGATCCATTTGTTTTAAAGCTCAAAATCCCCTGGAAAGGTGAAAGGGAGAACCTGAATGATTGTGTGTGTGTGTGTGTGTGTGTGTGTGTGTGTGTGAGAGAGAGAGATGAGCAGCTCGACCAAATCTTTCCTGAGCTCAGTCTCAGACGATATCCTCAAGATCATTTATGTTTATCATGAATTCCTGGAGTTGAAGGTCACTGAATGTGTGTGTGTGTATGTGGTGGAAGGGGGGCGGTTACACCAGTGAGACCACAGTAGTTATCAAAGTGGGCCAGAGGCTGCAGCCACCACAAACAATTTACAATCAAACCAGTGGCTAGTGTGTGTGTGTGAGTGTGAATAAAACATAAGACCCGCCGTCCTCCAGGGACACTGGTCTAAAATGTTCCTGAATGTTTGTGTTTGTTCCTTTTACAAGACACATTGTCTATCTATCTCTCTATCATCCATCTCTCTATCATCTATCCATCCATCTCTATGCATCTATCTATCATCCATCTCTCTAACCATCTACCTCTTAATCATACATCTCTCTATATCTAGCTCTCTCTCATCCATCTATCGCTCTCTTTATCCATCCATCTCTCTATCATCTATCTCTCTATCCATCCATCGCTCTCTCTATCATCTATCTCTCCATCATCCATCTTTCTCTATTTATCTCTATCATCTATCATCATCTATCGCTCTCTATCCATCCATCTCTCTATCCATCTATCTCTCTATCATCTATCTCTCCATCCATCCATCTTTCTCTATTTATCTCTATCATCTATCATCATCTATCGCTCTCTATCCATCCATCTCTCTATCCATCTATCTCTCGATCAGTCTATCTCTCTATCATCTATCTCTCCATCCATCCATCTTTCTCTATTTATCTCTATCATCTATCATCATCTATCACTCTCGATCATCCATCTCTCTATCATCTATCTCTCTATCATCTATCTCTATCTATCTCTCTATCATCTATCTCTCCATCCATCCATCTATCTCTATTCATCTGTCTATCATCTATCTATCTCTCTATCCATCTATTTATCTCTGTCTATCCATCTATCTCTATCATCTCTCTGTGTATCTCTATCCATCCATCTCTATCATCTATCTCTCTATCCGTTCATCTCTCTATCCATCTATCTCTCTATTTATCTCTATTCATCTATCTCTCTATCATCCATCATCTATCATCTATCTCTCTATCCATCCATCCATCTCTATCATGCAACACCTATTGCAGGTCTGTCCGTCCCAGGGAGGGGGATCCCTCTTTCTGTGGTCCTCCCTGAGGTTTCTGCCTCTTTTTCCCCTGTTATAAGGGTTTTTTGGGCAGTTTTTCCTCACCCTGACTGAGGGTTTAGGACAGAGGGTGTAGCAATGTGCGGACTGTAAAGTCCATCGAGACAATTGTAAATTGTGATGTTGGGCTATACAAATAAATTGAATTGAATCTATCTTTCCATATCCATATATCTATCTCTCTATCCATCTATCTCTCAATTTATCTCTGTCTATCCATCTATCTATCTCTCTATCATCCATCTATCTCTCTATCTATCCATCTACCTCTCTATCCATCCATCCATCTCTCTATCTATTTATCTCACACACAGTCTCTTCTCAGTCAATACATATCAATCAAGGGTTTAACAGAATTTAATTATGAATCAGGTGGATCAATAATTCTCAGTTGAAACACACATACACACACACACGTAGCCCGTTGTGTGTTGGGGGGGGGGGGGGTACAAAGAGACATTACTGATATTGATCTTTCCAGGTGATTGATTACGGCCCCGTGTGTGTTCCTAACAGTCTTTGTGTGTGTATCAGTCAGAGCCTTTAACTCATCTATACCCGTCGACATTGATGGCTGCTTCTGCTTCAGCTGGGAAATTAGATTTCAGGTGAAATTGTCCTTTACAACCTCCCTCAAATGTTCCATATCGTTGATCTGAGCGTGCCGCGGCAGTCGGTGACTGATCATCTGACCCGACCCTGGTTACAGGGAACTGATGCTACGGCCGGTCATCAGGGTAAGCTGAACTCATCCTTGCCTTTGCTGTTTTTTTCTTTCTTTTAAATGCCGCCTGCTGCTCCCTGGCCCTCTAATTTCCCTCTTAGTGGCCACAGTCGTTATAACCAGTGTGTGTCTGCTCTCTCAGTGACATGTGCCTGAATGTGTTTGACCAGTCCAGTTTTCTGAATGAAATGGTTTCATCTTGTCCTCGGTATTGAACAGTTTCACCATTACTACTTTTGTGTGGGTTTCAGTCATTTTTAACTGTATTTAATTGGACTCTTCTCTTTCCTGTGATGCTGAAATGTGCTGTGGAAGTAAACGTGTGTGTGTTCTCACACACAAACACCAGTGGTGTCATCACCACCCACCCACCCCCAAGCTTGGCAGCGTCTCGCTCCAGTTGTGACGTTACAGGATGTTGATGCTGAGATTTCCATGGTAACCAGCTGACATTTGGGGATGGATTGAGGGTTTGCTGCCAAGACAGCTGGTAGGGTCGTAGCATCTCACCTCAGGGGTGAGGGGTGTGTGGTCTGGGAGTGTGTGTGTGTGTGTGGGGGGGGTGTTTCCAATGGCGAAAGACAGTAAAAAAAAATAAATATACAGGAAGAGAAAAAATTAAATTGGGTGGAGCTGGAGACGGAGGGAGGGTGTGTGTGTGAAACATTTGGCCAGGAGCTACTCATCCTGTGTGTGTGTGTGTGTGTGTGTGTCATGTGATCAAACATGCATAATTTCCCTCCCTGTATATTTAAAATTCAGCAGCTCTGCTCATGCCGACCGTTGTTGGCTGCTGACACTTTGAGAGGAAGAAGAACAGAAATCAGCGCCAAGCTTCCTTTCTGAAAACACATCGGAAGGCAAATGAGTCCTCCGCTCCTCGTTTGTCATGCTTTTGTTCGTTTTCTTGTCCTGCTCCCTTTCATCCGTCCATCATGCTCCTTCATTACAATAAAGATGCATTTTCAGTCATCAGGTTAAAGAGTTCTTATTAAGGAAGAGCTGAACGAGAAGCCACAGTATCGTAGGCGACTCACAGAGAAGCAAAACCAAAACTCCCCGTCAGTATTGGTAAAAGTCTTATTATTAATAGTATTATTACTAGCGTAAGTGTTAGTAGAGTAAAATAAAGTTCCTTGGCCGCGGGTGCAGGCTTTTCACTGCAGACCAACCTTCTTTTCTCTTTCATCCAGTTCAGCGGGGGTTAACCCTTTAATGCTGACGCTATCGCCGCCGACGTCTTGGAGCTAGTGTAGTTGGAGTAGCATAGGAGAAAATATCCATCGGCCTCTTAAAGCTGACAACAGCCATGTTGCTGTCATTGTGGTAATCCTACTCACTCTGTTGCCAGAAGCCAGGGAGTCATTACCGTAATGACAGCAACTTTCAGGAACCAATGGACGTTTTCTCCTCCTCCGAGCTCTGTCTTCACACCAGGTAGAGGAACCGAGGGACACTTCTCAGCTTTCCGGAACCATTTGACGTTTTCCGTTTCCACAAATAGTCGTGTAATTACGGTACTCCAAATTGTGCTAGAACCGTGTAACGGCAGTGATACAGGGTTAATTACACGGGTTAATTCCAGTCATCCTGTTGCGTTCTCCAGAGTTTCCATTTAAATTGCAGTGTGTTTTTACTCCGATGTGATTTGGTTAAAGGGAAAGACGTCATATGTTGAAACATCTGAAATCCGTCCTGGTACGTTGCGGCCTCTTGGAGGAAACGCGCCTCCTGCTGGATGAATGGCAGATGTCCGTTTAACAGTTTGTTGCTTGTGAAATGATGGTACGTTACGATAACATCAGCCCACAAAGAAGCTTTTTACATGTGACCATGTGTGAAATCAGGCGTTAGGTCGCCCCGCTAACTATAAGATTCCTCCTGCTGATGTCACATGGTAAACGTGTAAAGGTCGTGGGAGCGTTGACGCCGTCAGGTGGACAGATAGCAAAACAAATGAATAAGAAAATAAGAACATCTGCGATGGTTGTTATTGCTTCGCTCGCTTCTGTTTGTGTCAAAGTCATCCAGCGGCTACATGACGGAGGACAAGTCACTGACGCGTTCTTTGACCACTGAGGAACTATTGAAGGTGAAGTCACTCCATGGTCTTCAAGCTTTGGTCTGTCTCTTTTTATCAGTGAATATCAGAGTTAAAAGTTGGATGTTGGTGATTCGCTCGCTTGCACACCCAGCTAAAGGCTAACTGTCGCTCACTCGCTAACACCTGTGGACTGACTCTGAGTGAGGTGTGTTTCTCCCAAACGTTTAAAGCGACATCTGCCGTTCGGGGTCCGTCCCTGAAGGTGTGACCGATCAGAACTGGAAAAGACATGTTGGGTTCTGGCGCCGGTTCTTCTCTCTCGCCGCCTGTCTCTGTTTGTGTTCAGTCAAAGGAAAACATCCGTTGTATCTCACCTATAGCTGCGTGGTGACTGAGTCCTCTATGACCTCACGGCTGTCCTCCAAGTCATCGTCGCAGGGACCCAGCCACCCTCCCATCATCATCACTCCCCCTCCTCCGCCTCCTCTGTCCACGCTGACGCCGCCGCCTCCGCCCTCGAAAACATCCTCGCTGGAGTCCAGGAGGTGCGAGCTGGACTCTGACATGTTGGAAGCACAGTGCAGCGATTGGCAGGGGCAGGGGGGTGGGAGGGGCAACGTCAGTAGAGAGTCCCGTCCGTTTGTTCTCCGCGGCGAGAATGAGGGGTTGTCAATGTCGACCGATCGTCCCACCTCATTCAAGTGAGTCTCACTTCTGGTCACATCACCCAGTCTGAAATCCGCGTGGCTGTGGACCCCCAGGGGGAGGAGCAACCCGTCAGAGATGGTGTACGAGGGTGGCGATTGGATGGGAAGAGGTGTGGGTGGGGCTTTGCGTTTCGAGCGGGAGAATAAGTAGGAGAGGCGCTTGAACGAGTCCGTCTTGGCCTTGGGTGACGAAAGTTGCTGCAGACGACTGCGTGTGCGAGCGAGTGATGAGGAGAGCGTGGAGGGGAAGGAGGACGGGGACGACGGAGGCAGGACGCTCGTCTTCAGTCCGTTGCTCTTTGGTTTCCCCTCCTCTTCCTCCGGCTCCCTCCACCCGATGCCCTCCTCCACCTCCTCCTCTTGCTCCATCTGGGTCATTCCAGAAATGGAGCGCACCAGTGCAGAGACGCCGTGTGTCGGCGTCGGTTGGGCGTCATCCTCCAGCGGGGTCATGAAGGTCACGCCCTTCGACCGCTGAACTCCGCCGCCATTGCCTGAATCGCTGTCATCTTCTGAGGCCGCAGCGCCGTCATCCCTCATGGTCTCACTGGAGGAGGAGTAGTGTCTCCGAGGAGGACGCCGGTTGCCGAGGAGATCCAGGACCTCATAGCGGAAGCTGGAGATGTCTTGTTTCAACTCCTAGAAGGACAGAGAGTTTGTTTAGTTCTGATTAAATGACGACATTGACGTGAACGTGTGAGGAGGAACCGAGAACCGAGTCATCACGTCTGAGAAATGTTTCACAATGGATCCATGGATTCCAGATGCAGGAGAAAGAAAGAGGAGGGTAAAGATGATGGCGATGGCGGGAATGTGAGACACTGGATTTGCGGGGGTGAAGAGGACTGTGACTAAGTTCAAGGGGGAAACAACAGAGCCAGAGAGACAAAAATGTTTTAACTTCAGTGTGCAGCTCCACCCACGCCGCACAGAAATTCAACAGATGGGCGGGGCTAGAAGCGTGAGATAAGCCCTGCCAAGAACGAGGGGGCGGAGCTAAGAGTAAGCTCGGTGAGTCCTCCGGCCCATAAACCGAGGACTCGTCCTTTCAAAGAAACAACCGCCAGCTGCTGACGCTTCGCTCGCATGCTGATGAGGAACATGGTGTGTTTTTCATCCAGTGACATGCTGCTCCGCCATCTGGGGCGACACTGAATGTCTAATGGATGCAGCGCACGTGCTCCGAGCCGCCATGGACAACACACACACACACACAGTACCTGTGCTCCTTACACTCAGTGATCCCATGTAGCCCCCCGCCCCCAACCCAGATGGGACCCAGATTCTGCACACGTGTTGGTTTTTGAAATTCTTTGGAGTATGAAATGTGCTTGATGTTCGTTCCACACATTAAACACACACACTGCATCGCTGTGTCACAGCGCGACGTGCACCTGATGTTTGACACACCTTTTCCTCTTCAGAGATCAGCTGCAGCTCCAGAGGCATCATGGGAACTACCCCCCCTTCACCCTCATACTATCAGAAGAGAAATAGTGGCGGCAGCCTTGATGTCCAGTTTCCTGCTGGCTTTCTGGTTTCCTGTGCCGTCTTTTTACTGAAATGAACATTGCACTAGAAGTTTGTGAAATGGTCCCAGGTGTTAGTCAGACCCGCAGAGTGCAGTGAAGTTACTGTTGAGCAACTGTGGTCTAAGATGGTGCAGCATACACTCCACACACTCATCAGCACGTCACACGTGAGTGTGTGTGTGTGTGTGTCGCTGCCGTCTGTCATCAAAAAAACACGTTGCTGTTTAGACCATCAGAGCAGCTGAGCACCTGACTACTTCTTGTGATCTGTTTTTACAGCTTTTTCTTCTTCCTGTGTTCATTTAGATCCTCACACATGTACTATCGTCATGACAACAGCGGCAGGTGCTAGTTTTCAACCTTCGAGCGCCCACCTTAAAGTTCTCCTCCGTCAGGCCCTCGTCCGTCTTGGCACTTCGTATCATGGCCGCCACATACCTCTTCACCAGGCTCCGGATCACTTCCTGTTGGATGCAGTTGCCATGGTTACTGACTTTTTTTCTTACACTTAAACAGAACCGATTGTCCTGACAAAACACAAGACTTAATTCAAAGTACATTTTGTAGGCGTGACCAGGAAGTGGACTTTGAATGTGATTGGCCCTGCCCCTTGACCTCTGATGATGAACCAGACGTTTATTTGCAGGTGTGAAGGTGTAAGTGGCAGCAACAAGTCAAGTCAAACATGTTGGAGGACATCTCCTGAGAGTCGCTGCTCGTCGTCAAGAGAGATGTGAGTAGATGCTTCGACACACACTGTCAGGTGTGTGTGTGACGTGAGCAGGATGTGTGCTTTCCTGTTCTTCACATTAAGTAAATCAGCTAATGAGGCAGACGACCTGCGATGATTTACGGACTGGAGACGAGTCTCACCAACTGTGCTCGGTGGGTGGTAATTTAAACCCTGACCCACAACCACAGCGTGCACACACACACACACACACCGCATCCTCCCACAGCTAACACCTGTGACGGTCTGGCGTGCTGTCACTCTCCGCCTCTGCCAAAACATGCCAGACTCTGTTCAAGCGAAGGAGACACCAAACCTTCAAATCGTGGACAAATTTCAAGTAAACAGTGTCTCACTGCCAAAAAAACAGAAAAAAGGCCTAAAAAAACGGCGTGACATACGTGCTGCACAGACTCCAACAGACACTGAACATGGACAGATTGACAGCCAGGGCCAGAGGCGATCAACACGCTGTGTGTGTGAGAGGAGGTGGGAGATGTGGAACACACCTGGTAATGCTGATTCTGGATCAGACTGTCGGCGTGGCGTTCCTGTGAGGGAGAGAACAGAGAACATGTCACACAGTTACTTCTGTCACATGTGCTGATGAAATGAAAGTAAAGGTCACATTCTCTGGTGGAACCACAGGAACCGTCCTTCCGTCACACTGGACACTCCGTGCAATCACCCAGGTTTACACAGAATCGGATGGAAGAACCCTTCAAATCTGTGGTTTATTTTTTCATTGATCAGCTGACAAAAGAGCTTTTACATGTCAGGTTTGGATAAAACATTGGTGCTGTGTCTGTTTACACACACACACACACACACAATCAGCTCTCTGCATCGTTGCGTGGCTCTGTGAACTTATGTGGGTTGGTTAGCTTATATAACTGTGCCTGTGTGTAGCTCTCACCATAAAGTAAACTGTTTGTCTGCTGCTGATCAGCTGCTGTCAACCCCCCTCCAATCAGATCAGTAACCCGCCGCCGACTTACCGTGAACTCTCGGAGGTTTTCACACTTGTGCGTGTCGTCTCTGGGCGCCGGGCCACTGCGGCACAGTTTGCTGTGGAGCCACATGAGCAGGTACCAGACGGACTTGGGGCTGGGGATGATGTTGAACGGAGGTGGCAGTGTCCCGCCCTCGTCAAAGTAGCTCATCCACAACTTGGTGCGAGCGAACTTCCACTCTATGTCTGCGTGGTCCTGCAGGGCGCCATAACAACTGCATCTTAGCACCAAGTGTGGTCCAGGTTAGCTAACATGCTAATAGTTTTGATTCACTGAACGTAAAAACCAAAAATGTCCTTTTTTAAGCTGCACGTTTATAGAAATGACAACCAGAATATATTTTTTATTGTTAATGAATGGAAACGGTCATTCGCTGGCCTGACAGCGCTCACAGCGATCAGTTGGTAGGAGTTGTTCATCATGGCAATCAGCATGTTGAGCAGAACCACCAGTGAGATGACGTTGTACGTCCCAAACATCGTGGCGCCAACAAACTCTGTGAACTCGTGACGGGCCTTCACATTGGTGACGTACAGGTTCAACAGGCCGAAGATCGACCAAAACAGAGACTGCAGCGTCTCAAACAACCTGAGGAGAGACCGGGAAGTTAGCATTAGCTTGTAGCCGTAGCTCCCGTCCGTCATCCAGGGTTTCATCTTTGCTTTCATCTGAGTCATGGAAACGGTGTCTGATGTTCTATCTCCTCTTCTATTTCTAATGTCCACCCGTCCCTCCCTCTGTCTTGCTCATCACTTCCTCTTTCCATTTACCTCCTTTTATTTCTGGCCCGTGTGTCTTCTTTCTCTCTGTGTAGAGCTTGTTGAATCTTTAATGACGCAACAATTGGCAGCGTGACACCACAGAATCGAGAGAGAGAGAGAGATTTTGTCTGCATTGTTTGATTTGTGCTGCATGAAATATTTAACTTTTGTTTTCATTGTAGTGTGTGTGTGTGTGTGTGTGTGTGTGTGTGTGTGTGTGTGTGTGTGTGTGTGTGTGTGTGTGTGTGACGGGATGGG
>CAAKHB010002657.1:11823-33169 GCA_901007665.1 Aeoliscus strigatus
TATGAAACACTGAGTATAATGGGTGGATGAACAGAAGGACTCATGAGTTCACTCCCAACTCTGTCTCCTTCCTCTCTTCTGGTATCCTCTCCACCTCTCCTCCCCTTGTTTCCTCTCCTTGCCTTCATCTCTATCTTCCTCTCCACTAAACCGAGTCATGAAATGCTGCTGTCACTCAGTCTGCAGTTGTGTGGGATGTAGGAAGTGTGTATGCTGAGATTCTCTTTAGGAGTGACCAGGATGGACAGGATTAGGAATGAGGTCATCAGAGGGACAACACAGACAGGAAGGTTAGGAGAAAAAGCTAGAGAGGCTAGATTGAGATGGTTTGGACATATGCAGAGGAGGGACAGTGGATACATTGGTAGGAGAATGTTAGAGATGGAGTTGGAGGTAGGAGACAGAGAGGAAGGTCAAAGAGGAGGTTTATAGATGCAGTGAGGGAGGACATGGAGGTAGTTGGAGTCAGAGTAGAGGATACAGAGAACAGGGAAAGATGGAAATCGGTGATTCGCTGTGGCAACCCCTGAAGAGGGACAAAGCCGAAAGAAGAAGAAGAAGAAGTGAAGGAGAAGAAAAGGGAAATTTTGTTTTAATGAATTTCACCTCTAGCCTGAGCTGAGCCTGAGCTGCTAGCATAACGCTATTGCACCCCCCATTTACACAAAAACCCCCCACTCAACATGGGTGGAGATGAGTGGATGAGATAGGCCCCACCCACTCACACAGTGCTGCTGAGTTTGAGCAGTTTGAACACACACACACAGTCACAGTCTGTGTTCTGTGTGATGGAATTGATTGAAAATCAATGCAGCTGTTATCTAAAACAAAGCACTCGGCCCACAGACACGACTTGGCCTAAACTCTGTCTCCCTCAGCAGAGACTCTTAAGTGTGTGCAGTTAAAGTGAGCAGACTCAGTGATGCAGAAGGTGTGTGTGTGTGTGTGTGTGTGTGTGTGTGTGTGGCACCTGGACATTAGCGACACTCACGTGGAGAAGGCGTTGTTCTGCCGCTCGCAGCGGATCCCCTTACAGTTACTGGGTTCCTCGGCTGCCGTGGTCTCGTAGTAGAAATACAACTGGTTCAGGCCGTTAGCAAATGCCAGCAGGACCTATATACACACACACACACACACACACCGTTTAGGAAAGCTCTTCATCATCACCAAAATAAACCAACATAGGATCAGTGACGTTGGCGTTACAGTAGCGTTGTAGCATAGCAGACAAGTCCCGAACGTTCAGTGACATTCTGTTTTCTTGCGTTTCACCACAAACCAGCTGACACAGCAGAACTCTGTAAAACACGTTGAACTTTCCCGTTTATGAGTCAGGGAAAATTTGCTCCAACGCTCGCCTGAGGCTGGAATAGCGTGGTTATACTTACAAGCCAAACGCACCGATCTCATCGGTCGCCAGAATCTGAAGTCAGCGCTGAGGAGTGAGACGGGTCGGCTGTCAGGTCCCGCCGCACCCCCTCCTCCACCTCAAACATCCACAAACGTGGTGTTGCAGAGAGCGTGGGTCTTGTTGTTTTACCCCTTCAAGAAGGAGTCAACAAACACCGACGACCTCTGAACTGTGTCTGTCCACCTCTGATAGCAGCCACGCCCGGCGGGCACTTCAATCGCACTAAGCACTAAAGACGGAGAGCGCCGGGGGCGAAACATTCAAAGGAAATAAAGCAACACCCAAGTTGAGGACACAGGCTGCTGAGATGAGATTTGACCTTTGACATTTCAACATGGCAGAGCAGGTGCAGAATGAATCCAGCCCTCCAACAACGAAAGCACTTCAACGTAAGAGTGCGTGCAGGCAGGTATTCACCAGGCAGTAGATGAAGAGGAACTTGAGGATGTCGAGCAGCATCCTGCCCAGGGAGATCTGCAGCGGCCCCAGATGCGAGTTGGCGGTGAAAAGTGAGATGAGTCTGAGCGAGCTGAAGATGTTGGCAATGGCAAAGAGCGCTTCGGCGATGAGCGTCGGGTGCCACATCTCCCACTCCTCCCTGGGACGTGATGAGTTGTACTGGAGGGAGGAGAGATAGACATGATGATTGGACGTGCAAACATGGATCCACCTCCGTGGCTCCGCCTCTCATCCGTTCATCCGCCTTCCTTTGATCTGTTCTCATCCCTCCATCCTTCTTACACTCATTGTTCTCACACCCGGCTTCCTCCTCTTTCTAAATTCAGCCACAAGGCTTCCACAGGACTTGTGGCTCATTAACTCTGCTTCTATTAGCATTCTGCACACACACACACCCCAAGAGCCTGAAACACACACACTCTCATTAATTTATAGACTCTTGCACCTTTTCGTAGATGCACACTCACATGTTCACTTCTTTCCCCTCTCTCTTTCTCCCTCTCTCTCAAACACTCTCACTCACACACACAGACACACACACAGTGACAGAGCAAACTTAGCGAGGGACCCTCAGCTCTCAAGAGAAATTGAAATATTCAAAGGGAAAAAGAAAAAGCCAAAATACATTGCGTCATCAGCTTCTTCAGAGTGGCTGTGTTTATCTGATTGTGTGTGTGGTATACACCCAGTGTACAGCTCAAGTCATGTTTGACATCAGTACATAGTTCCTTCCAGTCAAGCTCGCAGTAAAAAAAACCCCCAAAACTTTAGATTGATGATGTCAACTCATTGACCAACGGAGACAATAATCATTAGTTGCAATGCACACTAATACACACGCACAGGGTCGTACCTTCACGTAGGCCACGATTTTCAGTGATATTGTTGCCAGATAAAGAGAGTTCATGGCGAAGTCCATGAGGTTCCACCAGTCGTGGATGTACTCTGTGAACCCGCCGTCCCACATCTCCTTGATCTCTGCCCAGATGAAACCTGACACACACACACACACACACTGTCATGCATGTCAGCACACAGTCATGTCACGCACCGGCGGTTTGAGTTTGCAGCGTTGGACTTGTTGACACATTTGTTGTGTTTCATTTGTGAACCCTCAGTCACTGGTTTTCCATCTGTCGACGTTCCACTGTAAACAGACACTTTGATGACGAACGGACGGACGACAGGCGGCAGTGTGTGTTTAGTGTCATCCCACACACAGACCTTTGATGACTCCAAAGAGTTAGTTGTGTATGAAGCTTTGCGAAACAAACTCATTCACTAAGCAGAGATCTGCTTTCAAAACAACCAACAACCAGAACCAGAACATTGGCGCGTCACGCCCCCTCCACGTACCCAGCACCCAGGGTAGGATCATCCACTCCACGATGGTGGGCGGCGGCCCCTGCATGTGCAGATTGGTGCGGGCGATGTGCTGCGACGCCAGAAGCAGGAGGAA
The DNA here is from genome assembly GCA_901007665.1 of Aeoliscus strigatus. Taxonomy (NCBI): domain Eukaryota; kingdom Metazoa; phylum Chordata; class Actinopteri; order Syngnathiformes; family Centriscidae; genus Aeoliscus; species Aeoliscus strigatus. Next base: position 15,153 of record CAAKHB010002657.1, read on the forward strand.
GAGGAAGGTCAGGTAGGATGCCGTGTGGCAGATGAACTTGATGAAGGGCTTCTTGATGAAACGGCCCAGGGCGCTTTTAGGAGCCAGCAGGTAGATCTGAGGAGGACAGACCAGGAGGACGATCAGAAGGCATCATTCAGGAGAGGAGAAATGACCTGACGTATACGACCGCACATCTGACGGAGAGCCAAGCTTTGTGCTACAGTTCCTGTCGCTGTGGCCCACGTTCCGGTTCTAATGACACTCTGGTTCTGCTCCTGGGACCTCTCCTGACTAACTTGGACACCTTAAACACATCAGGAAGTTCATGGGAACACCTGTTCTCCGTCAGTCTCAGCTGAGACTTCGTTTGGCTACAGCTCCTGGACCTTTGATGCAACCAGAGCGCGCCACCCCACCACTCAGCCCGTGACCCTGGGCTGGCGTTTCACCTGCATACCAGTGAGAAGGCGGGAAACAGGAGTCCGATGATGAAGCAGGTAACCAGTTTGACCACCCAGTGTCGTCTCCTCCAGCCCGGGAAGCCGTCGTACCACAGCGTCGCTAAGAGCTGCTGGCAGTTGGGCTGCGCCACAAACTAGAGAGAGAGAGTAATTAGTTGAGAATTGCACTTCAAGTTTCAGTCATTACGGTAATGACTTGCCAGTTTCCGCCATAGCTGTTCTCAGTTTTCAGGATGGTCATGTAATTAAGGTACTCCAAAGTATGCTAGTGTAAATGTAGCACCACGCACGCTGTCGGTGTTAAAGGGTCGAGACATCGAGGTTATCTTCAACCTTCATCACAGCTGCAAAGAAGTCCAACTATCATGACTCCATGAGCCAGTTCGTTGGCTTTGGTCTGTTGAAAATGGTGGGAAAAGGTCAAATTCCAGAAGTTGAGACCATCAGTCACTGCGTCTCATCACAGCTCATCTTCCTTCAGTGTCCTCCGTCCACACACGTCTCAGTCTGCCTGTCTGTCCACGAGGTTTGGTCCAGTTCCCTCTGTCATTTGTCTGAGTGATCGTTTAAAAAGAGTCTTAAATAAATGGAGGGTAGAGGGTGGGTAGACACACACACACACACACACACACACACACACACAAACATTTACCTACAAGCTTTGTGAGGCCAAACACGTCTCAGGTCGGATGTCAGTCAAAGCACATGTTCACATGTGAACAAATCACTTTGAGGTCACGTGACGGCGGATCAGTGTCAGATGATTTTTGTGTCTTCAGGATGTGATGTTCACTGATCAGCTGTTTCCTCGTCACTGCTCCTCTGCTTCCCTCACTTCTTCTCCTCCCTCAACCTCATGTCTTTCTCTCTTCACACCTTCTCATCCGTTCTCTCTCTCCTCCTTCACTTGGCTTCCTCCTCAATTCCCTCTCTTCTTCTTTCATGTCGTCTGTCTCTTCCTCGTCTCTTGGCTCCAGTTTGGTGTCCTGTTGCCATGACAGCAGCATTCCAATGAAGCTGAGCTAAACTACGGCAGTCTGCTCTCGCCCCCCCGCCCCTCTCTCTCTCAACTTGCTAACACTCAGCGATCCACTTCGTCACAGTTCAGGCAAAAAACGCAATCCAATCAGAGCGCCCGCTGCCCAAACACGGTGGGAGACGAGTGACCTGAATGTTCTGTCGTCTGTGGAGCCACCTCAGGTGACATGTGTGAGTCGTCTCCGTGCGGTTAGCAGACACCATCATCACGCTGATCTCTGGCACTTTCTAGAACCTGCGTGCGGCTTTGGATCGCCGATGCAGTGCGACGACTCTCTTTGATGAACATGAAGTAGTCGCCCCCTGAGGTGGACATGTTGTGGCATGTCCATGTGACGTGTGTTTCCCATCGGCTTTGATGGACGTCTGCGGCCCATCACCTCCTCTTCTCCTTCCACCAACAAGGCATCTCCGTTTTGAGAAAACTTGCAGACAATGACGTTTTTCAGCTCAGTGAGTCGACGAGTTAATCTGACGGCAGCTTTACGTAACACGCCGGGGCGTGCAACAGACATGTCAGAAAGTGAGTTAACAAGGGATTTTCTTGTAATGGAAAGACCTCACACATCCCCCCTGAACGTGTTGAAGTGTCCCTCCAACCATATTGATGCAGACACAGCATACTTTGGAGTACTGTAATTACATGACTATCAGAAAACGTCCATCAGAGTCCTGAAACACCAACTTGCACTTCAAATCGACGATGCAGGGGTGAAGAACCCTCCTCTTTGTGTCAGGAGCTTTTGCTCCGTGAAGTACCTTAAAACCATTTTACACACACCTACCTGTTGATGAACTGACTGAACACACACCTACCCTTAATTACAGCAGCATGTGGAATGGCTGATGTCCTGTCCAGTTTTCCATCTTCCTAAGTATCTCCAAACTTTAGACCTGTGTGTCTTCGTAGGTTCTCTGATTATCTCCTCTTCACCTGTTGTCTCCTTCCATCCATTTGTTGCTGTTTACCAACTGCGGTTGAAACCACGCCTCCATGGTGACAGTGCATTCAAGGCACCTCGAAAACACAGGTGCAGAGGAGATAAACTACGTAATAAGCCCTGTAACCGTGGGTTTGACGGTGCAGACACACTAAGACCGATACGTTGGTCAGTTCCCCAGCAGCTGTATCCGGTGCACATTGAAGCTACCGCTGCAGTCACATCGCTAATGTCTGTTTCGGACCACCGGTCCAAACCGGTCAATCACTTCATCCCTAGTTTGCACTGGTGAACTCACACACACGCCTCTGAACAGAGCCCTGTCAGTCAGTGAGATAGCCCTCACTCTGTCCTTCCATCACTTCATCACTACTTCACACATTCATTTTTACATAAAAGCTGATAGAAGATGTCTGTGTGTGTGTGTGTGTGTGTGTGTGTGTGTGTGTGTGTGTGTGTCGTGCAGATAGAACATGCAGCATTAAATGTGAAGTAAGTGGCTGGCGGGTCGTTGAAGGTTCAGTCCATAATAATGAGCTGGAATAAAACCAGATACAAGTTTGTTCTAGTTCAGCACTTCCTGTTTGTCAGTCAGCCAATCAGAGGGTTTATCTCGGGTTTAAAGGCCCACGGCATGATGGGAAACCTAAACACACACAGACACACTCTTACCGTTGAACTAATTAGATGAATGGATGAAAGTGGATCAACGACCGAATTGAGAGGAAGAGGAGAAGAAAGGACGATAGGAGAGTAAACAAACAAGGTAGAGAAAAGAGACGAGGGACAGAGAGGACAGGAAGCAGAACGAGAGGTAAAGATGGGGAGGAGAAGAATTAACGGATAGAAATGGGTGGATGATGGTAGAGAGAGACAAGGTGACTGAGACGGAGGAACAAGAGGATGGAGGACGAGGAGACAGACGAGTGATTAGCTGGATGTTCAACCTGTGCGTTTGTGTGTTCTGCATCATTCAGTGATCGATCGAGAGTTGCTGCCGATGTCATTTGCATTGATCGCATCAGACCACACACACACACACGATCTGCCAGCGGGACCATGACCCCTGTGGTGGCCATCTTGGAGTGGCTGTTATTGCCGACGTAGCCTTCAAATCTGTTTTGTGTGTGAATGAGTGTGTGTCCATTGTGTCCATAAAAGATAATCAGTGTCACGTCACAGATGGAGACGTGGGCAGGATGAGCACATAAACAAGTTTCATCGGGACACACTGAAGAGTGAATGTGGGAAAACTGAACAGAAAAGGAAAAGAGAAGTGATGTAACATGAAGTCATGGAGAGAGAGAGAGGTCAAGGAAGTGTGAGTGTCAAAGGGAAGGCGGTCACACTGCAGGGAGAGCTTATGTAAATGTTCTCCTGAGACTGACACACACAAGTCTGCAGAGGCTAAAGTGGCATCTGTCAACATCTGTTGTTGCCATGGTGTCCAGGGAACCATGTTCCAGCCCTTGTACTTTCCAGCCCTGTGTTCCCGTCCACATGTGTTGCTGGGTTCATTTGTAGTTTGGTTGAAGACGTTTCTCCACTCATCCAGAAGCTAGTGGGGAGTTGTGCTACTAATACTAATTTTCACTAAGTCTGTTTGTATTATTATATTCTATGATACTATTTGCAAACGTTATAATTCTGATCATTATTTGAAAGAGTTCCTTTACCTTTTCATCGCTATCTGTCTGTGGGATGAGGCTGATAAAGACACACACACACACACAGACAACCAAATGGATTTGGAACCCAAGTTCATCAGCGTGAGCGGTGACAGAAGCACAGAAGCTTTGTTTGCAGTTGTTTGCAGCACATTCTATCATTTGTTTCGGTCTTTAGAAAAGCTTCTCAATTTCTATGCTAATGTCGATTCCATCTTGCCTCTGCACCAGATGAGGTTTCCTTTGTTGACTCCACCAGGTGTTGAGCTGCTCTTCAGGAACTACACTCTCCTCCCTCTTAATACTGATGCTCTCAAACACTTTTTTTTTATAATGGAAAGAAGTGTGTGACATTTTGATTTTTAAGTCCAGTTCAGACCAATGGTTCAAAGGAACGTTCCAGCTGATTGGTCCTCTTGTTCCTGGTCAGTTCTAGAAGTTTCAGGGGATTCTATCTCATTCCGATAACATTCTGACCAATCAGCTGGTGGGGGGTACGACGGTGGGGGGACGATGCTAATAAATCTGTGTCTTCATAGCATTAGCTTTAAATGCTATGCTAACAAAATGCCTATCAATAGTGGTAAACAGGTATCTTGCAGTAAGAGTGTGTGTGTGTCACAGAAATAGCATGCTAGCAGTGCTAGTGTTAGCCTACACAGCGTATTAGAAGTCTTCTGTTGAGCATTTAGCTACACTGTTACCATGTTAGCATGCTAGCTATTGTGTTAAGCCCATTCTTCATGCCTTCTATGCACAATATCTGTTGTGAATTTGGCGCAGTTTGAGTGTAGTGCCCCCTGAAGCTCGTCCTACCTCCTTCTGGTGATATTTGATGGCAAGTTTGAGCTTCGCCAGGTCGTGACATTGTCTGAGGTCCAGTTCTTCGCTCTGGTCGTTGTCTTGGTGGTTCAGGATGGTCTCCAGCTCTCTGGAACTCCTGGCCTGATCCAAAAGGTCCTTGGCAAAGCGTTTGCACTGCTGCGACAGCTCCTCGTATTCTTGACGGAACTCGTTCTCCACCTGGAACAAGGACAATTCCATCACAGGACTGTACAATGGCCAGACATTTCACGGTTACGTTTGTTTCCGCTGGTCAGAACCAAAGTTACTGCAGCGACTTTTGAAAGTGAAATAAGATGTTAGATGCCTCCTGAATGCTTGGGAAGCCTCGGAAGAGGAGGTTCAGACTGAAATTGGTCTGATGGACCGACGGCACAGATTAAGACAAGCGCTGATGAGTTTTCTGGTTGAAAGACCCTCCAGCTAAAGACAATGATGCTCCAAAAGCAAACACTCTCTTTGTTTGCAGAGTGACTTTAACATGGCGTCAGTTTTAGGATGCTCCAGGAGGACTGGGACCCGGACAGGAAGTTGTCACCTGATTATTAAAAATTGCGGCGTTGAACCGTTGAACCGAGGACAGGGTGGTGCTAACACCCCCAAAACGGTTGGAAGGTAAACCCCACAGACACACAGACAGGAAGCAGCGAAACAGGATAGCACCAGTTCATGTGGACACAACGTGGTGGGACAAAACAAAGAGCGGAGAAGAGCGAGAACGCTCCACAAGTTGGGGATGAAGCTCAGACAAGAAAGCCATGAGTGTCAACGACAACGTCAACGACACTAAAGCATCTATACAGCCATGTACACTCGCTAACATCCGCATATCAGCTCAAATCAATGCGGTCAGGGTTCGACTCACACCCACCGACCTTTGACCTCGCCAATTACAAGTTGCATTTTTACTGTTTTCATGTGAACGGTCGTGCAGAGCTGCTGCCATCACCTTGCTGAGCTCCTTGAGTTCCCAGCCCAGTCTGAAGGCGGTGAGGATGGGATCTTCACTGGACAGTGCAATGAGCGACGGCGACGCCAGAGCTTTGTAGATGTTGAGTCGAGAGCGCGAATGTCGAAGGCTGTCGACCTGCAGGAGGAACACGGGACGTGAGCGTTCCTGGAAACGTCGAACCACTGGTGGCCGGACAGGAGTGCTCACCTCGGAGCTGGACACACACTCCACACAGTCGCAGCGAATCTGGTGCGGGCGAGGAATGGTGACCTGGAGCCGCACACGACGTCGGCGTAAATAAGGTCAAGCATCAAAACACCGCCGTCAACTGAGTCTCTCAGTGTCCTCACCTTCCGCTGGACGAGCAGCTTGATGATCTCGTAGTTGTTGGTGTGAGCTGCGAGCATGATGGGAGTGATGTCCGGGGTGAACTCTGAGAACTGACTGTCCATCATCAGAGAGGGAACCTGCAGAGGAACGCCAGGGAACAGACGTCTCCATTCAGTTATTGACCACAAACGACAATCTGATGCGTAAAAGATCATCAGCACTGAAGCATCCTGCAGAGGCTCAGGTCCACGTTCGTGTGTGTGTGTGAGTGTGTCACAACAGTTTTCTGATCCCAGAACAGATTCACTTATGCTCACTTCACTGAAACCAGATTGATTTCATTCTCTCTCTCTTTCTCCTAATATTTCTACTGAGCTGAATATTAAAATAGAAATATGTAAATACAATTTTTTTAAATTAAAAAAAGCTCTTTCTCTGTCCCTCTCTCTCCCTCCGTCTCACCGTGTGCAGACAAATAAGCTGTCAGGCTTTAAATCCTATTTCACAGCGCCTTTGAGTCAAATTGGTTAATTTCCCTCCGCAGACACGTGACAAACAGAGCGCGTGCACACACACACACACACACACACTCACACCTACCTGCTTCTCGCCACTGGGCCGGCGGTGTGACAGCAGCAGCTCCACTGCGCCCACCACCTCCTTCCTGATGGCATACAGCAGGGCATCGCCAGTGTGGATGCCGTGGTCGAGCAGCAGCTCCATAATCTCCAGGTTCTCGTTCTCGATGGCGATGAGCAGCGCACTGCGTCCCAGGGGGTCCAGGCAGTTCACGTCCATGTTGTAGTAGACCTCGGCCTCGCGGAGGGCGTGTTTGACCCCTGCATAGTCGCCTGCGGCAGCGTGAGAAGGACATTACATCGGTCCTTTTCTTCTCTGGACATTTTCTCACCTTTCTCCACGGCTGTCAGGTACGCCCGCTCCTCCGCCGACAGCTCCACCTCAGCCCGAACGATCTGCAGCGGGATGCGGTCGCGGTACGGCGAGTACGTCGCCTTGACGACACAGGACAACAAACGTTTAATGGCAGCTCCTCAACCACCAGCTCAACCATCACTGACAGGGCTCCCCACTAACTTTTTGACTTTTTGTATTGGTTGCACTGGTCCAACTAACTTTTTTTTTTTAGGTGCACCAGCATGAAATTGAGGTGCACCCAAATTTTTCATTGCATCGCCTTTAACGCCATAAGGTCAACGGCTCTCCATAACGTTCATATAATGTGAAGGATTTTTAAACAAGAATAAACTGTGTCTTTATTTGAAGTCTGAAATGTATAAACAAAAAAAAGAGTTTTGAAAGTGCTTCACTGACCTTAAATTGTGTGCAACATTAAACTTTAGGATCATTGATGATTCTGATTCCTCAGAGGATCTGAGCATTACAGCCTGCCGCCGAAATGCAGTTGGGAGAGGGGCTGGGGTTTTTTTTACGTGTTTTTTTTAGAGTTTCGATGCGTAACGTTGTTGACCTGCTCACCAATCCACTGTCACCAGCCAGGCTCTGACCACACTCCTTACAGTAAACGCAGCACTTTGGGTTAAGTTCCTTATCGTACCTCAGCCAGGGAAATAGTTTCCGCCAGTGCTGACTGAACGGATAGAGTTTGGGGTTTTTCTTTTCGTGACTAGATTAACTCTCGTTGGTGGCACTGGTTGACACTGTAGGCTTACCTTCCTTCATGAAATAAAGGCCAAGGTAGTCACCTTTCTTCATTTTCCCTCTTTTTGTTCCGTTTAGTTTCCTTTTCATTTCAGTCTGCTGCTGGCGCTCAGCTCACACAACAGCTTAAACACACAAGCGTGAACAGGACCGTAGCCAATCAGAGGCAAAGACCCGTCCCAATCTGTCTCTTTTTGGTTTAGACCAGTGGTCCTCGGGGAACACCTCCCCAGCATGTTTTAGATCAGGGGTCACCAACGCAGTGCCCACGGGCACCCGGTAGCCCACCGGAACCTCATGAGGTGCCCACAGACCTGTTCTAAAAATAGCACCGTGATCATTTGAAAAGTGTTGCATGGTGAAACCATGTAACCATGGTAGTATTTCTACATTAATCACTGTCGATGATGCTTCATCATTCTAATTCAAGTTAAACCATGACAATTTTGTTATTTTCCGTAACTGTGTGTCAAACTGTTTGGTACCATTGTAGTAGCTCACACTTTCAAACAGGTTGGTTACCCCTGGTTTAGATGTTGGGAAACACTGGTTTAGACCACAATATGATCCTGACAGGAGTGTGAGTTCAGTCATAGGAGAACACAGAGAGATGATGCACTGAAGAGAGAGAGATTTATTTTTTCACCCGGGCAGCATCGGGTGCACCGGTGCGACCTAGAAAAAAAAAGTTAGTCACACTCTTACAAAATGTGCACCCAAAATAGTCGCACATTTTAGCCCTGACTGAGAACACACTCACCTTCTTATAGTACAGCTGAGTCATCGGGTTCATGGTGGTATCTGTCAGAGAGAAGACAGAGTTCTGATGAACATCTGGACAGATGGATGGATGGATGATGGATGGATAGATGATGGATGATGGTAGATTATGGATAGATAGATGATGGTAGATGATGGATGGTGGGTGATGGTGGATGATGGGTGATGGTAGATGATGGATGATGGGTGATGGTAGATGATGTGTGCATGTTCAGTAGAACATCAGGTATTTATGACCAAATCCATCCAGATGTGTCTCCATCCATATACGTGTGTTCATCTATTATCTGTGGGACATCCAGACTGATGAGACGACCATGACACAAGGACCATGGAGAGAAAAGGGACACACACCAGGGATTTCAGACACAGCCCATGTCTGTCCATCTGTCCTCCATCTATCCATCTGTCATGTCCTCAGTCTGTCCTTATCTATCCATCTGTCCTCCATCTGTCCTCCATCATTCCATCTGTCCTTATGTATCCATCTCTCCTCCATCTGTCCTCATCTGTCCATCCGCCCTGTCCTCATATGTCCTCCATCTGTCCTCATCTGACAAGCTGATGGACAGACGTGCTGAGGGACAGACAGACAGAGAAGAGACAACAGACGTTGTGTACTAAAGATGTTGTCAGATGATGCAACTCGTAGTTGTGTAACATTCTAAAAATAGCCCCGAGGCTTTGGGGTGTTTGGGGAGACGAGGCCGCGAGCTGACTCTACCCCTGTCCTCAGGGAGCTCCTCTCCTCTTCTCCCCCGCCCCACCTCATCCCTCCATCCCTTTCTGACCGTCACGTCTCCTCCACCTCCTTCTCCTCCCTCCCTCCATCCTGAACTTTTCCCTCCTCTTGGCTCCTCCTTTCTCGTCATCCCAAACCTCTCCCTCCGGACAGAACCCAGCTCCATCGCTTACCTCTCCTCCTCCTCCTCCTCCCTGTCCACTCATTCATCTCCTCTGTCATCTATTCCCTCCATCCTTCATGTCCCTTTTCGTCCGCTGTCCCCTCTTCCCATATTCATAAATCTGTCACTCTCGGTTCTCTCCATCCCTCCGTCGGCCCTGGTCATGATTCACTGAGAATAATCCCTCGCTTATCCTCTTTTCTCCATCGTTCTTCACCCCGCCTTCTCCTCCTTTCAGACAATTTGATTTCATTACCTGGAGATGTCACAGCTGGAGAACGGAGGACTAGAAAGTTCCAGACGGCTCCCACCTTTGACTCCTCCAACCGTCCTTCCTTCCTTCTTTTTTAAAATAACATAAGTCACATAATTATACAATGAGCTTTAACTGAATTTGTTGCGCTACATCAGACTTCTTAATTAGCCTCACTCCTGTGTGTGTGTGTTGTGAAACATGGCATTATCACACACACACAGACACACACACACAGAGCTGAACCGTGAGGCACGTAGATGTGATAATAGGTCAATTTATCACTGTTCAGTTCTGAGTGTGTGCGTGTCTCTTTCTCACACACACGTCTCTAGCAGTGCTTAGTCATGACAGACGGAGGCATAGGTGTTGCTATGGAAACAGTTGGTAGCAGGTTATAGGTCACGCCACCTGGTTATTGACCATCAGAGGAGCTGAATCACAGTCTTCAGTTCCCAAAAGGTTTGTTGTTTGGACTCAAAAATCAACATCCAGCGTATCAATCTCAATCTTGTTTACATGAGACACACACACACACACACACACGCTGCAGAGACTAATTAGCTGGTGGCATGCTTGTGTGTGTGTGTGTGTGTGTGTGTGTGTGTGTATGTTGTGGGGGGCTAATTAGCCAAGAAGACAGCAGGCAGACATTTGATGGCTTCTTTTGATCTGATGTAGTGAAGTGCTTCCCTGGATGGACGCGCACAGACACACACACATAGACACACACACAGACACAGACACACACAGACACACACACACACACCCCACACACACACTCAGCCTGTGTAATTATTCTCAGGTACACAAACGGCTGTGTGATCAGTTGGATGTAAAGGACGGTGAAACATCGTGACCTTGTTTCCCACAGAACCGTTCTGACCTGATCCACGTGTCCCCAAAGCGCACACACACACTCTCACATGCCTCGCATGCTCCTACATTCATTGCGGGGGGGCTGCCTAACAACACCACTGTCATGGTTACCAACACAGTCACAATTGTGACGTGTCGTACAGGGCAGCGCCATCAATGTTAGGGATAGGGTCTGTCTGTTTGACACACACACACACAGACACACACTGTGGGACCCAGTTGTAACCCTCGAGTCAAGTGTTGACCCTTAAGCTCACATTTAATCATTTCACACAGCACTGCTGCCGATACAGTCAGCTGGTAGACTCTGGAGGGCCGTTGGGTTCCTGAAGGCTGACATGTTGGAGCAGTTCTGACGGAAATCACAGACAAACACACACAAAGATTATATCCGTTACACAACTCCATACACACACATGGATTTGTATCCACACACACACACCAACACAGACACACACTCCCCTCTGCAGTGTGTGTGTGTGTGTGTGTGTCTTTAATATTCAAAGGTGCTGTAAAAGTGATAAATTGTCTCACGCTGGCTCACTCCGCTCATGTGAGTCAACCACAGATAATGTGTTGCTAGAGAGAGTCGACGATCATTCAGCAGGCACCTCCCCAAGAGACAGACACACACACATGTCTGAACAGGTCAATAAGTGTTTAAAGGGGATGGAGATGAGTGTGTGTGTGTGTGTATTCATCAGGTATTGATCTGATCTCCTCCCATCTGCCAGTCTGACATGAACGTTCACAGCATTTCACATGAGAGACGTTGCATTCAGGTTCAGGGTCTTGTCCTCGCTCCAGATTAAGTGTCAATGATGTGTCGACATGATTGTCTGATCATCATGCAGGTGCCACCTTCGTTCATTTGCTTCCTGTCATTTATTCACCCGTTTTCTCCTAGGATCAGCTAATGAAAACCTTTTGTTGCCGTCACTCGTCCCCTGAGGCCTGAGCATACGTATATGATCCATCATGGCTGGCAACTCGTGCACATGATGCTCACTGTTAGGGAATTTGTAAGTTATCATCTGTGTCAATCACTGTGTTCGGATGACTTCCAAGTTCTGATGACTCCAACATGCCACATAGCTTGCTTAAACATGCTATCAGCAACCTCTGTACATCTGCGTCAATACTCATCTTGGCCAGCAACTGCTCATCATCTCTGTCCACGATGTTTTGCAGACTTATTATCTTGTCGCACTTTACCCTGCATACTGTGTAAGCACCCATTGACTGAATAAAAAGACACCTTCGCGGGAGGAAGCTTCAGAGTTTCTCTGAGACAGCCCTGAGCTGTGTTAGACCGACTCTCCTTCCGCGGAAGCTCAAGTATACTTAAAGTCCTGTCTCTTGTGTGGTTCTTTATTAAGTGTCGTAGAGGGAAGTAAACCCTGACACTCACAGCGACGTCATTCAGCAGCACGGCTGAAGCTCAAAATTTCCTGCTTTAAATTATGCATCTGATGGTAATCACTTCCGATTTGTCTTGGTTGAATTTACAGCTCGTCACAGCATGTGACCTGGCAAAGCCACCCGCCGTGTGTGTTTGTCTGTGTGTGTGAACAACACGGCGTGATCCGTTGTGACAGGAGGACGGAGGCATGTGAAGGATTTCTGGCACAAGCCCCGCCCTTTCCCGTTACTCCTACGTCAGCCCGTCAGAGGCGACCGGTCGAGTTTTCAAAGGGTCAGGAGATTAACTCGTTCCAATGGGGATGGAATGGAAATTTCAGTTCAATAATGGCGAGCTTGAAAAAAGGACATGGCTCCTCTTCACTCCTCGTCACTCTAATGTCAGGTCCAGTCATGACGCGGCTGCCGCCATCATGTCAGCTGGTGTTTTCTCCAGTGATCAATCAGTGAAGGTCAGAGGGCACCAGCTAGTTAAACGGGCTAGTCAACCCGCAAGGGTCAACCTGCAGCTGACCCTTGTGTCACAACATCAGAGACCGTTACTGTAGCACCAACAGGTAAAACTACACATCAAAGTCTGCTGCCATGACCCAACACCGCCTCCCCTCCGAGAAACCGATCCGCAGCCACAGAACGGAGGCCCTGACCTGTGAGCACTGAGTCAGTCAGGGGTCAGATGACGTTCCCTGTGGCGCTCCGAGCAATGGCACGGTGTAAAAACGGTCCGGTTTCAATGGGCTGACGGGTGCATAGGCAGCGACAGCGCCATGGTAACGGCGTCTGCGTGCTGTTTGCTGAGGTCGCTGCTTTGACAGGAAGTGCTACATGACAACGCTTGACCGTCGACCTGTGTGTTTCTCTGCTGAAATCCAGCATGCACAGGGTTTGATTTATTGACTGGTTGACTGATTTGATTTATTGACAGTGACTGATGACGCCAAAACAAGCGGATGTGAGTTCATGAACTCTGCATGAAGACAGATCCAACAGAGTTATGTGGAAAAGAGGATCATAGAAACAACATCCACTTCAACATCCTCCGCCGGCGTTTTCTCACACACACACACACACACACACACACACACACACACACACACAGCGTTAATTCTTAATCCTATTTGCAGGCTGCAGATAGGAGGAGGAGGCAGACAGAGATGTATGGTGAGAGAGACGAGAACTGATGAGACAGGCCAGGTTGGGACACACACACACACACAGCACTGAGCTTGTCTCCACGTGCTGGTTGATAGTCAATGAGCAGTTCAGAACATAATTCAGGCAAACTGTCAGAGTGTTTGTTTGTCGCTCAGGGTTAAGATGTTTTCGTTATCGAGCTGTCAGCCGACCGGTCGACGTCGGAAGCTGCAACGGTTCTGTCGCACTGTTACATAACTGAAACAATCACATCACAAGTTTTCACAATGTGTGTTATGTCAAGAACGACCCAACAGTGCTGCAGTGGCCTGTGTGTGTGTGTGTGTGTGTGTGGGTGTGTGGTCCAGACCAAAGGTTCCAGGAGCAACAACTTCAACGTGCAGTGACATTCCTCCACCTGCGGCGGAACATTCCAGCAAAAGTCCAGTTCACTGAGTTCCGAATTGCTACCACTCAGGGAGACATAAACTACTTTTCCATGGCAAGAGCAACTGAGAAACAAACCCACTGGAAGTCAACTTTTTTCAACCACGAGTTACCACAATACCCTCTGGTGATTGTCTCGGTGGTTCTGTCAGCGTCGTATGTAGCGTAGCATTTCAAGCTAATGTGACAACACGCTTGTCCTCCATCCTAAAGTTAGCATGTTCGTTAGGATGTGTGTAGCCGGATACGTCACCCAGCCACAGACACGCCCCACGTGGGTACCCGTCACCAGCTGATTGGTCAGAATTGAACAGGTAGAATCCTCTGGAACTTCTAGAACCAACCAGGAGCAATGGAACCTTTGGACCACTGACCCTGCTGCTGGAAGCTTTGGTCTGAACTAGACTTGAATAGAAATACTCCAAGGACCAGAGGAGAACGGAGACGTGTGATTGGACCCCTGATTTGTTTACGACATGCTGTCTTGAAAACGCTGAGGCAGATGAATTCACTCAAACATCAAACATCATGACGTCTCAGTGGAGGGACGAACCCCAGACAGACCGACACCAGTGGAGCTTGAGCAGATAAATAAAGATGTGGAGTAAGGAAACGTGCCTCTCTAAACACCACTGGAAGACGGCAGACGTGAAGAAATTCAAGAGTGTTGGTGATCAATCCCTCCGCACGGCTGAGAACTGAGCGGCTGCGTGCACTGATCCTCAGAGCACCTCGATAAAACCAACCCGGAAACGCCATTGTTCATGTGACCTTAGAAGTTCCTGCTGCTCCACCTCGGCTCCGCCCTCACATGCCATCTGAGGTCACGTCACCACAGACACAAACACGTTTGTCGGAGTCCCTGAGGTCAAAGACGTCTGATGATCGGAGCGCTCTGTGTGTGTGTGTGTGTGTGTGTGTGTGTGTGTGTGTGGACAATATTTGAGCAGATGTGATAGACAGTTAGTGAACGCTGAATAAACCAAAAACACTTTGTCATGGAAACGTGTGACGTGAAACATGTTGACAGACGAAACCAAATGTCGTGTGTGTCTGATACACACATTGATATATACACACACACACACACTCAGATGCCCACAGAATATTCCTAAGTCTGTGATCCAACACGGCAATGAGTAGACAAACACTTGCAGAGTGTGTGCGTGTGCGTGAATGTGTGAGGAGGCAGCTGATTGGTTGTCCAATCAACTTTCAGCTGCAGCTCACATTAATAAACTCTGCCCACTCTCAGCAGCAGCAGCAGACTTTCATCCTCTGGGCCAATCAGTGTCTACATACGTTGCCACAGTTGCGCCACTGGGTCAGAAGTTGCGCCGGAAATGTGACGACAAAACATAAATCCAACGGAATTACTGAGTCTGGACGAAGGAGGGATGTTAGTCGGCCCCACAAACAGCCAACAGCTGCCGGTGTCTCCCTGTCATCACTGTAATGGATGCCGAGGACTGCAGTGGGCGGGGACTTCAAGGGCTCTGACCTCTCATTGTTAGTTTGTAGACAGCTGGTTTGGGACAGGGAGAAAGCTCCATGTGCACAAACCGTTCCTGTTCCATCTTTGACAGAGCATGCGTGACTTCCTGTGATGTTTGTTGGAGACATCACTAGTGGAACCTTTGTTCGCTCCACGTGCAAAAATGAAAGCTGCCACGGCAGCGAAGAAACATTCAAACCTCCGATCCCAAGCGGACCAGGTATGATGTCACCACACGGCACCGCCCCTTTCGACAACCACTTCCTGTTTCATGGTGACAGACAAACAGGCAGATTCAGACATTTGCAGTTTGAGGATGAGACGCAGCTGCTTTGGCTTCCACAATGTATGTTCCAATAAACCACTCACACACACACACTGCGGCGTCCTGACGTCCCTCGTGCTTCTTGATCAAATGTTTAATTAGCTAACGAGGCGACTCTGGTCTGAATCAGCAGGAAACTTGAAGGACATCACAGCTAGTGTACAACAGTGTGTGTGTGTGTGTGTCCTGAACCAGGAGAATGGGGGGAGGGATGGAGGGAGGAAGAATGAACAGTCAAGAAAGTAGAAGTAGGAGGAGTGAGCGAGGGAAGAGGGGAAGGAGATGTAGGAGGTGGACATCACAGGAGCCGGAATGCGACCAAAATAGAAAAAAGACAGGAGGATGGAGGGAAAAGACGGAGGAGAGAAAGAACAGGATGGGAGAATGGAGGAAAAGAGTTGAGTGATGCACAAAGAAATGTCCTCCATCAGTGAGCAACAAAAGGATGAGGAACAAAGAGACACACACACACACACACACACACAAACACACACAGTAAAGGATCAAACCGATCAAATCAATTGACGGACCTCGTCGATGATCAGCTTCATCAGCTGACAGATCATTGAAATGGTTCCTTTTCTGTGTGTATTCACCTCTGATGACACACGGGACTGGTCGACCTTTGACCTCAGCTCGTTGCCATTTTCTAACATTTTGTCGCCGATCAATTGATCAATCAAAGGAGCCAATCACCAGCTGATCAATCGATGGAGCCAATAATCAATGGATCAGCTCTGTTCCGTCGAGTTCTGGTGGAAACTTCAAACATTCATCGTCCGACTGCGTTCAGACCAAATCTGGTCGTTTCCTCCGCCAATCACAGTTGGCGCTGGTCATCAGCTGATGCTCAGATGGACACCAGTGAATTAGCAGGAGTACCTGGAGGAAACGCTGGCTAAAAGGAAGACGTCCTTTCCTTCAGGTGATGGAGAGGAAACACTTCAGAGTTGAAGATTCAGGGAAAAACCCTCTGGACCTCACACACACTTTCTCTCCCTCACACACACACACACACACACACACACACACACACACACACACACCCACATATACCAGCATTAGTAAATACAGTCCTACCCCCATCGTGTGTGTTGGGGTAAACTGCAGTAACCCCCTTTGTTATATATTCCAATCCGGTTTCCCTCCCCACGTTCTAATTGAAGGGACCGCCGGGACCGAGGTGGGTCTGTCCGGTGCCGGTGTTCGAACAGCCCGTTCCACTTAAAGAATCAACAGACGGTTACAAGTGTCGCGCGCGGCTCCTGTGAATGTTCTTACCGGTTCTCACCGGAGCCGCCTCCTCCGCGCGGGAAACAAACAGCCACCGCTCCGGTTCCTTCCCGTGTCTCCGGTGTCTGTCGGTCGGTCCCTTCGCCTTTCTCGCGGGATTTCCTCCTCCGCGAGATCAGCGCGTTCTCCTCGCGCCACCGGGACGAAGACGGAGCTGATGCTGCAGAATCGGTGTGTGTGTCTGAGGGAGAGAAATACTGTGTGTGTGTGTGTGTGTGTGTGTGTGTGTGTGTGTGTGTGTGTGTGTGTGTGTGTGTGTGTGTGTGTGTGTGTGTGTGTGTGTGTGTGTGTGTGTGTGTGTGTGTGTGTGTCTGAGGGAGAGAAATACTAAATACTGTGTGTGTGTGTGTGTGTGTCTCTGGGGGAGAGAAAGACTGTGTGTGTGTGTGTGTGTGTGTGTGTGTGTGTGTGTGTGTGTGAGTCTGTGTGTGTGTGTGTGTGTGTGTGTGTGTGTGTGTGTGTGTGTGTGTGTGTGTGTGTGTGTGTGTGTGTGTGTGTGTGTGTGTGTGTGTGTCTTAGACTCTGTGTGTGTGTGTGTGACTGTGTCTTAGACTCTGTGTGTGTGTGTGTGTGTGTGTGTGTGAGAAAGACTAGTGATTTCAGACCCTGGTGTGTGTCCCGTTTCTTTCCGTGGTCCCTGTGTCATGGTCGTCTCATCAGTCTGGATGTCACACAGATAATAGATGAACACATGTATATGGATGGAGACACATCTGTATGGATTTGGTCATAAATACCTGATGTTCTACTGAACATGTGTTCACACACACACACACACACACACACAGCAACAAAGATGTTACGTTTACGTTGACAAATCTTCAATCCAGTTGGAGTCTTTGTGCTCGGTCCTGTGACGTTACTGTTGTGGAACTTTTATACTGGTATTTTTACCGTTTCTCTATTGGTTTGTTTTTAATGATGAGCTGTCAGACTCCTGTGGTCACACTACACCCCCTCCTGGGGAAACGGAGACACAGCGCAGTCAGCTGTCTGTTGCTGACGCAGTGCATTGTGGTCTATGTTGTCTTGGTCACTCCTTGTCCCGCTGCATTGTGGGATACTTTGAGAGACTGGTTGATCTCTCTCTCTCTCTCTCTCTCTGTGTGTGTGTGTGTGTGTGTGTGTGTGTGTGTGTGTGTGTGTGTGTGTGTGTGTGTGTGTGTGTGTGTGTGTGTGTGTGTCTATAT